>JAULAV010008234.1:0-195396 GCA_030789695.1 Scilla litardierei | reverse complement strand
TAAAAATCATTTCAAATAATAAAAAGATCCATATCTTTCATAAAATGTAGAAAATAGCACCCATCTCAGATAATGATATATAAAAATCTTATCAGTTGAAGATTGGGATATCTCGGTAACGGCTCTAAAGCTCTCATTTTCTCAAGCCCTAGAATTCCAATCTCATTCTCTCTTGCTCCCAACATAGAATCAAAGTTGATATCCTCTATGTATTTGGTGGTGACAAGAGAAATAACTTAACTCTCTTCTTGGAAAAGATCAATACTCACATCACTTTGCTCCTTTAAGTTCTACTTCAAGGCATATGTGATTTGTAAGTGTCAAAATATCATAACTTTTGTTATTTGGTTTTACTCTCGGTTGTGAGAGTGGTTTGCTTGATCCCAAGTTGTGAGATTCAAGGACATCAAATTGTATTGATTACACTTGTAGGGTTGCTACAAGTGGGTTGAAAGGAAACCTCATGTTAGGGTTCTAACTTTAGTTTCCGGGTGGTATCCCAGGTGGAAGGGAAGTAGGATTACCTGGAACAAGTTGGGTTTGACTTGGGTAATCCGAATCCTTAAAACATCTTTGTGTTAGCATTGATTATTTGTTGTTTCGTTTAAGTCTACATCTTTGTTGGATTATGATTTTAATTAGGCGTAATTTCTTAGTTAATTTTTAAACACTACTCAACCCACCCTTTTAGAGTTTTTCTCATAGCCAGGGTCCTTACAATTTGGCCGCTTTATTAAACCAAAACACCTGCAAAATCTATGCAAGTCCCGCAAATTATTAAGCATGCAATTGCTTGAGTGTTGAACCAATAAGTGGATTCGTATAGTTTTCCCATGGAAAGCGATGGTGATGCACTATCAATGTCGTAGGAAACAATATTCCGGTCGTTTGATGACCGTATTTGCTAATAACTAAGGCTACCAGAAATAGTAAAAATGCTTCAACCCGATTATTTGCAGGAAACATGATGTTATACTAATCGAAATCTCATGGAAAATCAAGGAAACTACCACCACTTCACATAGAAACCACGGATGCTCCTCCTTTGGCCTTTTAAACCCAAAATACCAGCAAAATCCACGTGAGTCGCAGAAATCGTTAACCGTGGCAATTGCTTGTGTATTGAACCTGTGAGTGGATTCATATAGTTTTTCTATGGAAAGGGATGGTAATGCACTATCGATGTCGTAGGAACCAAGATTTCGGTCGTTTGATTTCTGGATTGACTGATTGTTGGGTCTGCCAGAAATAGTAAAATGCATCAACCCTGCCATTCGCAGCATCCATGTGTTTATCTCAATCAAAATATCATGAGAAATCATGAAAATTACCTACTCTTCGCATAGAAACCACAGATGCTACCCATTTGGCCTCTTTTTTAACCCAAAACGCTAGCGAAATCCGTGCGAGTCCTAGAAATCATTAACCGTGGAAAATGATTTAGTATTGAACCCGGGCGTCGATTCTTATAATTTTCCAATGGAAAGCGATAGTGATGCATTATCGATATCATATGAGCCAAGGTTTCGATCGTTTGATGCTTAGATTGGCCCATATCTAAGGCTATCAGAAATAATAAAACGCTTCAATCCTTGTTTGATGCTTAGATTGGCCCAAATTATTTAATAAAAAGATACATATCTTCCATAAAATGTAGAAAATAGCACCGAGCTCAGAAAAATCCTTGTTGATGCTTAGATTGGCCCACATCCTTGTTGAATAATCCAATAATGCCAATTACTCACTTCAACCAAGTATGTAGTGGTGGTTGGTAAAATTGTGAATAATGGATGGGTTTAGGCCTGAAGTAGGATTAGGTCTAGAGTAGGAATTCAATGAAAAGAAGGGAATTTCTTAGTAGTGCGAGACAAAAATTCAACAATAAGAGCTAAGAAACTTGTAAGATAACAGAATGTAAGAACTGAATTGAGTACCACGGTTTGTTTTTCTTTCTCATTTTTTTGTGAAGCATTACTTTTTTTTGCTTTTGATTTTTGCAAATTTTTTCTTTTGCTTTTGGTTTTTTTTGCTTTTTGGGTGATTTACTTATACAAACTAAATAAACAGCAAATACACAAAGGCTCTCAAAAGTTGAAAGATAAAACAAAATTCTTGCACACTAAGAATATAAGCTAAGTAAAATGTTTTGGAAAGTTTCTTGTTTTGGCAGAAACACAGGAAAGGAAATGATTTGAAAGAGATTTTTTTGAAGCAATAAAATGATTGAAAGAAACCTACCGTGTCAAACTGGGGCTCTGATACCAAATGATGTGAAACCAGAGAGGTTGCCCGATCTTCACGGCGTAGGATGTTCAAGAAACTCGAAAACAAACTTAAAAGAAGGATATGAGCATCAAACTCCAGAATAAGTGATAGGAAATAGAGAGTGATAAGCTCTAGATAAAGATGGTTCACTGACCTGACAAATGCAAATCGCCAACCAACGTTGTAAAGAACGTGACCTGCTACCTAGACCACTTGCCCAACCACGAATACGAGTTTAACCAATCCACACAGCAATGCACTTGGGTTGAAGCATGAATTGGGGGCTTTTACAGATTTGGATCACCAATCTTGTAAGGAAGATTGACAAGGCAATGTTCCACAAGAGCTAAAGAAGATAGAAACTCACACAATATGAGAGAACACTCAAATTCTGAATTGATAATCTGATTGATGAATGTTACAAAGGATTACATGCTCTATTTATAGGTAGAGCTTTGAAAACTTAAAAGACTCTTTAAAAGACACTACTTAAAGACCACTAATGGCTCTTAATCTCCCTATGAGTTCAGAGTTAATAGTATGACTCTTGATTTCCACATGAATTTAGATTTTAATGGTATGCCACTTCATCTCCCCATTAATTCAAAATTAATGGTATGACTTTTCATCTCCCCAAGAATTTAGAATTAATGGCTGCACATCACTCTTGATATTCCCCCATGAATTCTGAAGTTTGATTGCAAATGACTCTTTTATTCTCCAAATAATTCATATTTATCCAATCTTGGGCCTTAATTTTCTTGGGCTTGTATTAGCAAGATTAAGGCCCGATTTGCTTCTTTTTAGCACAACTTTCTTGGGCCAGCAAAGCTTCTACTTGGGCCCCAATTGCATCTTGCATTCTTTTTAGCATTCCTCTTATCATTGGGCCTTCACTTAGAATTATGTCTTTAGTTTGTAATTTGATGGGCTTGGATTAGCAAGAAGGGAATTGCTTTTGTTTTTTCCTAAGCTTTACTCCAAAACAACTGAGAATTGCTTGTGTTGTTTCCTTTATTCCCACGTAATTTCAATTGGAATTGCCCAACGGTTACCCAAAATAGTATGTTTGAAGCATTTCTCAGGTTTTGGCTGCCCTAGCTCACTATAATGGATGAAGGATGGCATTCTAGGACTCAGACGATCGAAATCTTTGTTCCTAAGCTTCCTATAATGCGTCACCATCGTTTTCAATAGAAAAACTACAATAATTAACTCTTGGATTCAAAACACAAGCAATTGCACCAGTCTATGATTTCTGTGACTTGCACAGATTTCGTGCGAGTTTTAGAGTAATGTGAGATCAAATGGAGAGTAAACATTGTTTCTATTTGGAGAGGAGGTTGTTTACTCTATTTCCACGTAATTTCAATTGTAATTGACCAACGATTGCCCAAAATAGAAGATTTGAAGCATTTTTTGGTTTCTGGATGCCCTAGCGATCTCTAATGGATGAAGGAAGGCATTGTATGCCTCAAAAGATCGAAATCTTCGTCCCTGAGCTCTCGATAGTGCGTCACCCCCGTTTTCTATCGAAAAGTACATGAATTTACTCTGGAATTCAAAACACAAGCAATTGCACTCGTCTTTGATTTCTGGGACTCGAACGGATTTCATGGGAGTTTTGTAGGAATATGAGGACAAATAGAGAGTAAACATTGTTTCTATTCGGAGAAGAGGTTGTTTCATCTATTCCCATGCAATTTCAATTGGAATTGCCAAATGGTTGCCCTTAATAGCAGGTCTGAAGCATTTTTCGATTTCTAGCTTCCCTAGCTCCTTCTAATGGATAGAGGGCATTCTAGGCCTTAAACGATCGAAATCTTCGTTCATGAGCTTTCGATGGTGCGTCACCATTGTTTTCTATCGAAAAACTACAAGAATTTACTCAGGGATTCAAAACACAAGCAATTGCACCTGTCTCTGATTTTTGGGACTCGCACGGATTTCGAGCGAGTTTTGGAGGAATATGAGGATAAATGGAGAGTAAACGTTATTTCTATGCGGAGAGGAGGTTGTTTACTCTATTCCCCGTTAATTTCAACTGGAATTGCACAATGGTTACCCAAAATATCAGGTTTGAAGCATTATTTGGTTTCTAGCTGTCCTAGCTCACTCTAATGGATGAAGAAGGGCATTTTAGGCAATAAAATATTGAAATCTTCATTCATGAGCATCCGATAGTGCGTTACCATCGTTTGCTAGCGAAAACTACAAGAATTTACTCTTGAATTCATAACACAAGTAATGGCACCCGTCTCTGATTTCTGGGACTTGCACGAAATTCGTGGGAGTTTTTGGAATATGCGGACAAATGGAGAGTAAACATTGTTTCTATGTAAAGAGAAGGTTGTTTACTCTATTCCCACGTAATTTCAATTCGAATTACCCAACGGTTGCCCAAAATAGAAGGTTTGAAGTAGACCTAGCTCTCTCTAATGGATGAAGGAGGAAATTCTATGCCTCAAAACGATAGAAATCTTCTTCCCAATATTCCGATAGTGTATAACAAATGTTTTCTACGGAAAATTACACGAAATTAACTCGTAGATTCAAAACACAAGCACATGTCTCTGATTTCTGGAACCCGCAAGGAAATCGTGTGATTTTTGGAGGAATATGAGGACAAATGGAGAGTAAACATTGTTTCTATATGGATAGGAGGTTGTGTCCTCTATTGCCACAAAATTTCAATTGAAACCGCCCATCGTTGCCCAAAATAGCAGGTTTGAAGCATTTTTCGGTTTCTAACTGCCCTAGCTCACTTTAATGGACAAAGGACATCATTGTAGGCCTCAAACAATCGAAATCTTCGTTCTTGAGCTTTCGATAGTGCGTCACCATCGTTTTCTACCGAAAACTACAAGAATTTACTTTAAGATTCAAAACACAAACAATGGAAACCGTCTCTGATTTTTGGGACTCGCACGGAATTCGTGGCAATTTTTGAGGAATATGAGGACAAATAAAGAGTAAACAATGTTTCTAAGCGGAGTGGAGGTTGTTTCCTCTATTCCAACATAATTTCAATTGGAATTGCCCAATGGTTATCTATAATAGCAAGTTTGAAGCATTTTTCAGCTTCTGGCTGTCCTAGCTCACTATAATGGATGAAGGAGGGCATTCTAGGGCTCAAACAATTGAAATCTTCGTTCCTGAGCTTCCGATAGTGCGTCACCATCGCTTTCTACAAAAAACTCGAAGAATTTACTCTTGGATTCAAAATACAAGCAATAGCACCCGTCTCGGATTTCTGTGACTCGCACGGATTTTGTGGGAGTTTTGGAGGAATATGAGGATAAATTGAGAGTAAACGTTGTTTCTATATAGATAGGAGGTTGTTTCGTTTATTTCCACGCAATTTCAATTGGAATTGCCAAATGGTTGTAGGTTTGAAGTTTTATTCGATTTTTGACTACCATAGCTCACTCTAATCGATGAAGGAGGGCATTCTAGGCCTCACATGATCGAAATCTTCATTCCTGAGCTTTCGATAGTGCGCCACCATCGTTTTCTACCGAAAACTACACGAATTTAATCTGGGATTCAAAACACAAGCAATTACACATGTCTCTGATTTCTGGGACTCGCACGGATTTCGTGGGAGTTTTGGAGGAATATGACAAATGGAGACTAAATGTAGTTTCTGTGGAGAGGAGGTTATTTACTCTATTCCTACGTAATTTCAATTGTAATTGCCCAATGGTTGCCCAAAATAGATTGTTTGAAGCATTTTTCGGTTTATGGCTGCCCAATCTCTCTCTAATGGATGAAGAAGGGCATTCTATGTCTCAAACGATCGAAATCTTTGTCCCTGAGCTTCCGATAGTGCATCACCATCGTTTTCTACAAAAAACTACACTAATTTACTCTGGGATTCAAAACACAAGCAATTGCACATGTCTCTGATTTCTGGGACTCGCACGAATTTCGTGCAAGTTTTGGAGGAATATGAGGTCAAATGGAGAGTAAACATTGTTTCTATTTGAAGAGATGGTTGTTTACTCTGTTCCTAAGTAATTTCAATTGGAATTGCCCAACGATGCCCAAAATAGCATGTTTGAAGCATTTTTCTGTTTCTAGTTGTCATAGCTCACTCTACTAGATAAAGGAGGGCATTCCAGGCCTCAAACGATTGAAGTATTCATTCTTGAGCATCCATAGTGTTTTTAACCGTAAAACTACAACAATTTACTTATAGATTCAAAACACAAGCAATGGCACCCGTCTCTGATTTCTGGGAATCGGAAAGAATTCGTGTGAGTTTTGAAGGAATTTGAAGACAAATAGGGAGTAAACATTGTTTCAATGCGGAGAGGAGGTTGATTACTCAATTCCCACAAAATTTCAATTGCAATTGCCCAACGGTTGACCAAAATAGATGATTTGAGGCATTTCTAGGTTTCTGGCTGCCCTAGCTCACTCTAATGGATGAAGGAGGGCATTCTAGGTCTCAAATGATCGAAATCTTTGTTTCCGAGCTTTCTACATCACATACTATATCATCTTCATATTTACCAATCCGGAATGCAACTAACACCTGCTTGTTCACCCTTACTTCACCACTATCATTTAACCATTGCAACTTGTATGGTCTAAGATGCTTTAATATAGGCAGTCCAAATATATCCACCATTGTTGTACTTGCAACATTAGTACAGCTACCACCATCAATAATCATA
This sequence comes from Scilla litardierei, assembly GCA_030789695.1. NCBI lineage: Eukaryota > Viridiplantae > Streptophyta > Magnoliopsida > Asparagales > Asparagaceae > Scilla > Scilla litardierei. The sequence goes on along the minus strand of JAULAV010008234.1, from coordinate 188,449 downwards.
CTACATACATTGTCTTTGATGTAGCACCTGGTGTGAAAGATGGTCTCCCGTTGCACTTCTTCAACTCCTTTTGCTTGCATGCTCAATGCTCTCCTTGACATCAATGTCAAAGCATTAGGGACTAGATATTCATCCTCGAGATCATCCTCTAACGGTGGCATGTCATCATGGTCGGAATCATCATTGTCGGTGACAATTTCACCATTGTCTTGTAACACCATGACTTGCCTATTTGGGCATTGACTTGCCAAATGTCCACTGCCTTGGCATTTAAAACATTTAATGTCATGATTTCTAGAGGTTGAAGGGTCTGATTTACCTTGAGAAATGTGACGGATATTCTTAGACTTAGGCTCAGGTTTGGGTATGTGCGACGTGTCCATCTTCTTTGTATAACTCAGTTTTCAAGATGTAGGACTTGAGTTATGGGATGTACTTGATTTACCCCTCCTCTTAAGTTGTTTCTCCACTTTGGCTATGTGCACCATGTCTTTCACTCCACATAATCCTGCATCTCTATCTTATCATGGATTTTTCGATTTAATCCATGTAAGAACCTAGCCATTGTAGCCTCTCTATCTTCCTCTACATTAGCTTGGATCATAGCAATCTCCATCTCCTTGTAGTAATCTTCTACGCTGTAACTTCCTTGCATAAGACCTTGAAGCTTATTGTATATCTCTCGATAGTAGTGACGCGTGTTCATATTTCACCTTTTGCACACGCTCTTCGTCGTGTTTTCATATGCATTTCATCTCATTCCATAATGTAAATATCACATTTTGGTTCATATTGACTAGTGGGTGTATTGTTTGTATTTCAGGTAAATGTCGGTATTTCAGTGTCTTCTAGAGTAAAACTTGCAAGTCAGGACCAAGGCACGCTTATATGGTGAAGATCCGATTGCCAAGATGAGGAATTGATGATTTGGAGCTTCAACCGATCGGGTGGACAGACCCACCCGATCGGTTCGTGCACGCATATCAGACCCGACGAGAAGCAAGGAAGAAGCAGATCCCACCCGATCGGTTCAGTGATCGGGTGGTCACGACAGCCTTCTCTGTTTTTGAGTGCCAAATCCACCTGATCGGTTGGCTTTCCAACCGATCGGTTCATCCCCTCGGGTCATCTTGGGGAAGAACTCACCCGACCGGTTGACACTTCAACCGATCGGGTGGCCTGTTCTTTCCCTTTCGTGTACTACTGCTCATTCATTGAAGATCTGCTATCATTCCAGTGGGAGTTTGGGTGATATCTTTTTTTTTCTAGCGTCGACATCGTCGTTAGCTTTCCAACGATAGGTCGCATGTCCAAATCCGATTTTTCTACATTTTTCTGGAATTTTCTGAGCGCAGCTGGGTGCTGAAATTCTGGGCTGTCTGGAATTTGAAATTCAACCGATCGGGTGAACTTTCACCCGATCGGTTCTGGTCATTTTCAGAAGTTTAGTGTTTCTGTTTGTTTCCACCCGATCGTTTGAACTTTCAACCGATCGGGTGGCCCCTTTTGCAGCAATTTTAGTAGGTTTTTGGACCCGAACTATTAGGGATTTGTGGGGGCTTATAAATATAAGATGTTGCACGACTTGTAAGGGGTTCTCCCCTATTTTTCCAGGAGTTTTCAGCCCCTTTCATGGGAGCTTTAGATTAGTTTAGATTAGGGTTTCTCTTTCAATAAATCTTGTAATGGATTGATGGATTCAAATGCAAGATAAGTATTTATTTTCTTATTTCCATTGCTTTGTGTTATTTTCAATAAGCTTGATGATAAATGTTTGTTTGGATTTATTATTGCTTGCTATCATGTTCTTCATCATTGAGTAGTGTTTGATGAACCCTAACATGGGTTAGAGTAGGATTGATGCTTGGGATATTTCATTTGACTTGATTGCATGGCAAGCATTTGATGGAATGTGTCAATGTTGTCTAGCAATCTGAGACCAACCTGTATGGCAATACACTAGATGGAGTGGGGGGGTTGGGCTCCAGATGCTTGTCCCGTCAAGATCCGCTTTGATGTATTGCTAGAAATCACATTCGACCTATTTGGCCATTAGGGTTACGCGGGGGCGTTTTATTGTCACTGGCGGAAGAAAGACCGCCTTTGACCGTCGGGCCTAGGGGAAATAAAATGGTAGTTTGATCCCCTAGCCACAGCTCACACCCCTAGTGTTGACATTGGGTCCTCGCGCGTGGGAACGGCTTGGACGAAATGTTGGGAGCTATCATTGTGGTCTTAATGCTCCCGGTTGCAGAGAGTGTTGGACATTGGAATGCCCACCGTCCGAAACCGGGTAGACCTAGCGTATCATCCTGGGCATCGACAGGAATATCGGGCCCATGGGACACTAGGTACCACCTTTTGGGGCAATGTCTCAACCTAGGTCGAGTCGAATACCAAGTGTCATGAGTGCTCTAGCCCGTGTTAGCGGGGATTCATTTCTTGTCTTTTTTCATTTCTTTCCTTTATTTCTACACTACCCACTCATATCATCTGTGTAGCTCTCATACAACCTAGGCGAGGCTGGTAGCCTTCAAGCCAACCACCTCCCTGTGTTAGATATACTCGCACCCTACACTAACCGTGCACTTGCGGTCAAATGACACCGCGCCCTAATCATAAACGGGGCACCAGTCAAGTAGTAACTAGGAATCGCTTTCTCATTACTGCTTTCATCTCCTTTCATGTCTCTATTGGTCGTTCTCTATTTCTTCTCCTGTTTGTAACAAGGTGATCCCACCAAGTAATAGCATAGTCAGAAAATTCAATCACAGCTAATCTTACCTTCTTTGCTTCAGAATAGTTGTGGCAGTCAAATATGAATTCCATCTTCTTCTCCCACTAAGGTATGCTTCAGGATCAGTTTTACCTTATAATGAAGGAATCTTCATCTTACTACCACCCAAGTTATTATCTTCCATATTCCTAGCTTCTCTAAACCGCCATCCATGTCTCCTATGATTAACAACTGAATATCAATCTTCATCTTCATCAAAACCAGTCCCATAAGACTCTTCATCTTAACCCTTTACTACCCTCGGCTGGACTATTTCCCTTCTATATATTAGGAGCATTTTTTGGCTGCTCATTAAGTTTATCCTCCATCTTATCTAGACGTTCATGAACTTGCTCGAGCTCCAACTTCATCACACGCTTCATCTCACTCATTATGGCCTCCACTAGCAATTTCTGATCAGGCAAATCTATGGTAGCACTATTGCGAGACATGTTTCCTGCAAAACAAAGTTAGAAAAAAAAGGACCTCACAATTCTCTCCCTTACATGTTTACACTCAAGTATATGAATCACTCTACGCTCGTGTTTTTCACTCAAAATTTGTAGCCTCTAACCCTCTATTGTTCTCATCATTCTTACTTCTCCCACTCTGTAATTTCTCTTTTAGATCTTTTGTAACTAAAACAAACAATACACAGAATTTCCAATAACAATTCACCAGAACTCATAAAGAAATTATGGATCTGAAAGGAAGATTACAAGAAACACGTGTGATAAAAATTTAGGAAGTCTAGAATTATCAAAATTTCCACACAAAAAGATTGGTCTTTGGAGGGAGAATTTTCACACCAACAAAAAGATAGATCTTTAGGGTGATGTGATTTGTTGTGCTGATAATAACCAAAATGAATGATAACAAAATTTTTATCTTGTTAAGTCCGATGTACACTTTTTTGTTTGGTTTTTCCTTTCTTCTTTATTTTTCGTCTTCATTTCTTCTTCTTCTTCTTTTTTTGCTTTTTTGAAACTTTTTTTGGATAATCAGCAACTGTATTTTTTAGTAAAGAAACGATATTTCGAAACAAAATACAAACGAAAAAATGGATAACGAAATTCGGCTAAACAAGAATATGTAGACCGAATTTAGAGACTAAAAGAATACGGAATAAAGAAAAGAAAGGTTTTTTTTAATTTAAAAGATAGGCAAACCTGATCAAGACTCAAAGCTCTGATACAAAATGATGTGAACCCCGCCAGGAACGATGAGACCCGACAACGAAGAGAAACCCAAGATCGTTCTATAATCAAAATTTGGATGGAGACCTCGACCCTTGCAAGACAAAAGCAAGAACCTTGGTATATATGACCTCGACCCATTGCTTATTGCAAACAAGAACCTCAGTTTAAGGAAGACGCCACAAACAGTGGTGGAAATCCGTTTGATAAATCGATGGTGAACGCCACAGAAAACTCCGATAAGTTCGAATAGTTCTTTAAAGAACCAAAGAGAAATTCTCTCAGAAATTTTACTGAAAAATCAACCCCATTTTCCTTTGCTTAGATGCCTTTTAATATGCTCAAAATTACAATGAAAGTTCCTAAAATTTAGGCTAAAATTATGGCTACAAATCAGCCCATTAATTGGCTGATCACTTGCCAACAAATAGGAAAGGAAAGTAATTATCTCGGCATGCAAGCCTTCCAAAAATAGAAAAGGAAAGTAATTTCTTGGCATGCAAGCCTTCCAAAAATAGAAAAGGAAAGTAATTTCTATGCATGCGAGCCTTCCAAATAGAGTATTTGGCATTCAAACCCTTCCAAAAAGATTAATCCTCCACATGCCAATTTACTTGTTGAATTTAAGCTATCCATAGTTGGATTCTTCTAGAACTTGAATCATGTTGAGCATCTTTGTTGAACACATGGCTCATGTTCAATGGGCCTCCATGAATTTGCTCGAGCCCAGATCTCTTGAATCAACCCGTTGAGTACATCTTTGAACCTCTTTACTACAAACGCGTAACTGGTCCAATTGGCACTTGAATTAGATCATTTGAAGTTGTTCTATGATTTGCATCACCTCTTGTTATTGGGCCTTCACTTAGAATGTGGTCTTCATTTTATAAGTTGATGGGTTGGGTCACATCAATAAGAGAAGACAAAATTAGGCTTAAAAATCATATCATTTAATAAAAAGATCGCAATCTTCAACTGGAAAATAAGAGAAGACAAATTTAAGCTATAAAGATCAAATCAATTAATAAAAAGATATATATCTTTCATAAACTGTAGAAAATATCACCATTCTCAGAAAATCATATATATAAATCTTATCATTTGAAGATCGCGATATCTCGGTTACAACGGACATTTTATAGATGAAGATGGTGATTTCCTGGTTCCGAATTTTGTCTTCTGTTATGTTTCAGTTGATGATGGCGATTTTCCGGTTTCAACGGACATTTTTGGCTTAATTTTGCCTTCTCTGATATCATTTAATAAAACGATCCATTTCTTCTAGAATCGGTGAAAAATAGTCCAAATTTCAGAAAAATTCGCAAAAATGTCCGTTGGAACCAGAAGATCGACATCTTCAAGTGAAATATAAGAGAAGACAAAATAAGGCAAAAAAAGTATCATTTAATAAAAAGATCGCCATCATCAATGGGAAAATAAGAGAAGACAAAATTAGGCAACAAAGATCATATCAATTAATATAAAGATCATTATCTTCCGGAAAATATAGAAAATAACCCTGAGCTCGAAAAAATCAGTAAAAATGTCTGTTGGGTGATCGTCATCTTCAACTTAAAAATAAGAGAAGACAAAGTTTGGCTATAAAAATCAGATCATTTAATCTAAAGATCCATATCTTACATAAAATGTAGAAAATAACCCAGAGCAAAGAAAAATCTGCAAATTGTCTGTTGGAACCAGGAGATCACCATCTTCATCTTCAAAGTAAGAGAAGACAAAATTAGGACAAAAAATCATATCATTTAACAAAAAGATTCATATCTTCCAGAAAATGTAGAAAATAGCGTCGAGGTTAGAAAAATCCATAAAAATGTCCGTCTGAACCAGGAGATTGCCATGTTCAACTGAAAAATAACAGAAGAAAACTTAGTCTATAAAAATCATATCATTTAATTAAAATATTATCTTCAATAAACTATAGAAAATAGCCCCGAGCTAAGGAAAAATCTGCAAAAATGACTGTTGTAACCGAGAGATTGCCATCTTCAACTAATAAATATCATATCATATAATATAAATATTTATATCTTTAACCGAAAAATACACAAAATGTCCGTTGGAACCGGGAGATCGACATCTTCAACTAATAAATATCATATCATTTAATATAAATATTCATATCTTTAACCGAAAAATATGCAAAATGTCCGTTGGAATCGGGAGATCGCCATCTTCAACTGAAAATTAAGAGAAAACAAAATTAGACCAAAATATCATATCATTTAACAAAATGATAAATATCTTCCAAAAATGTGGAAATAGCCCGGAGGTCAGGAAAATCCGGCAAAATGTCCGTTGGAACCGGGAGATCGCCATCTTCAATTGGAATATACGAGAAGACAAAATTAGGCTTAAAACATATCATTTAATAAAATGATCGCCATCTTCAACTAGAAAATAAGAGAAGGAAAATTTAGGCTATAAAAATTATATCAATTAATAAAAAATACATATCTGTCATAAAATGTAAAAATAGAACCAAGCTTAGAAAATGACATATAAATATCTTATCAGTTGAAGATGGCGAAATCCCAGTTACAACAGACATTTTTATAGGTGAAGATGGCAATTTCTCGGTTCTGAATTTTGTCTTCTCTTATATTTCAGTAGAAATTGGCGATATCCCAGTTTCAACGGACATTAGTTGGCCTAATTTTGTGATCTCTGATGTCATTTAATAAATTGACCCATATCTTCCACAAAATGTAAAAAATAGCCAGGAGTTCAGAAAATTACGCAAAATGTCTGTTTGAATCATCTTCAATCGAAATATAAGTGACGACAAAATAAGGCCAAAACATCTTATCATTTAAAAGAGATCATCATCATCAACTTGAAAATAAGAGAAGACAAAATTAGGCAATAAAAATAATATCAATTAATATAAAGATCCTTATCTTCCAAAAATATACAAAATAGCCCCGAGCTCAGAAAACCACGCAAAAATTTCCATTGGAACTGGGAGATCGTCGACTTCAACTGAAAAATAAGATAAGACAAAAATAGGCTATAAAAATCATATCATTTAATATAAAGATTCATATCTTATAGTAAATGTAGAAGATTGCTTGGAGCTCAGAAAAATCTGCAAAAATGTCCGTTAGAACCGGGAGATCGACATTTTTAATGAAAAAAAATAAGAGAAGACAAAATTAGTATAAAAATCATATCATTTAATAAAAGATACATATTTTCCAAAAAATGTAGAAAAATAGCCCCGAGATCAGAAATATCGGTAAAAATGTCCTTAGAACCAGAGATCGCCATATTCAAAAATCATATCATTTAATAAAAGATTTATATCTTCAATTAAATGTAGAAAATAGCTCCGACCTCAGAAAAATCTGTGAAAATGTCCGTTGGAACTGGGAGATCGCCTTATCCAATTAAAAAAATAAGAGAAGACAAATTTAGGTTATAAAAATCTTATCAGTAATAAAAAGATACATATCTTCCATAAAATTTAGAAAATAACCCCGAGATCAGATAAATCTGCAAAAACTTCTGTTGGAAATGGGATATCACCATCTTCTACTAAAAAATAAGAGAAGACAAACTTAGTCTGTAAAAATCATATTATTTAATATAATGAACCACATCTTCAATAAACCGTAGAAAATATATCCAAGCTCAGAAAAGTCTGCAAAAAAGTCTGTTGGAACCAAGAGTTGCCATCTTCAAATAAAAAAAGAGAAAACAAAATTAGGCCAAAAATCATATCATTTAATAAAAATATCCATAACTTCCTGAAAAATGTAGAAAAATTGTTCTAAGCTCAAAAAAATTCGCAAAGTTGTCTGTTGGAACTGGGAGATCGCCATGTTTACGGGTGTTTTCTCACCACTGAATCGTTGACTGATGACTGTACGGTCAACGTGGTCAAGGGGTCGGTTGAGATCCCTTGAACACGCCAAGCTCACGTGCGCTCAGCATGGGTCAGAGATGGAATCAGGGTCGAGCGTCGGTCTTCGACTGAAGCGGAGCAGAGGGGAGGCCTCGGCTCTGTTCGATGGGCTTGGCCTCGGTTGGACGGGCGTCGAGGGGCAGCCTCGGTGCTTTGCTCGCTGCTCCGTCTCCAGTCGGTAGCCACGCCCGCTAGCAGCGAGGGTGGTCGTCGGGCGCTGAGGGGTAGTCTCGACGCCTCGGTCAGCTTCTTCCTGAATAGACGAGAAACTCGTCAGGGTGGCCGGACCTTGGTTCTGGCCGAATCCCCTCCAATGCCTAAGTCAGATCAAGGTCTGTGGAGTACTCGGCGGGGTAGGTATGACTCGAGAGGAGTTCGATACACTGACCCACGACACGAGCAGAGGGAGGGGAGAAATGGCGGAAACTAAAGTCGTTGATGGAATACCTCTGATTTGGGTACCTGGGATTCGATCCCTTTCTTAGTCGTCCTCCAGTCCTTTTATTGGGTCTCCGCCACGATTGCCTCCCCCCGATCCACGTCCTCCATTCGCCTCCCTTCATGCCCCTGCGATCTGCCTCCTTCCCCGCACTTTCGTGCATCGTGGGGAGGCGTTTATTAACGGGCCTCTTAATGGTCATCAAGGGGCTGCAGATTTAAGGGAACGGCTATTTCTGAGGATCACGAGCTGATCGTGCATCCCTGGGGGCAGACTGGTCTGACTTCGAGTTTTATCCGTGGTCCTCGACGGGCGGGCCCAATCTCGCTCGTAGGCTTCCCATTCATGGCCAAGCCTCGGGTCTCTGCTTCTTGGGCTTCTCCAAAACAGTCGTATCAATTGCCCCTATCATTGGGACAGTTCGGTTTCAACCGGTTCGGTTCGGGCGATGTGACTGTTGGGGGTTTGACAGGCACGTCAGTCAAGGCATGCCCATTAAATGGGGGTCATCATGATACGGCCCGTTTAATCTTCTCTTAGTGCGGGTTTCGAAGCGCCGCCGATCCTCTGATGCTGCCACGTGTTCCTTTCCGGACGATTTGAATTCCTCGATTGCTTTGCATATAAAGACGCCGGCTTCCCAAGTTTCGATTCTTTCGCGCTCTTCTGATCTTGGTTTTGTAAGCTCCCTCTTTCCGTCGTCTTTCTTCCTTCAGCTCCTTCTCAAGGTAACCTCCTTTCCTTCTTTTGCCCCATGGCTACGCTTAGAATAGGCAATTCAACGTCGGGATCTAGGGACCCCCCGACGCCTGAATCCGGCAATGTCCGACCTCTGGGACCTGGAGTCCCTTCGGGGGTTTCGTCATGTTCAGGACAAGGGGAAAAGGAAGCTTTTCATGGACCCCGTCGGCGATGACATGGCTCAGGCCGTCGAGAGGTTCGACGTTCCCTCGGCGGTCCTCGAGTCGCCGTCCAAGGCCCCTTTCCTGGCGGCTGCGGAGATCCAGGAGAAGTATTTATATCATCCGTACGACGTTCGGACTCCTTTCAATGATGAGCGGATTTGCTTCCCACGGAGTAACAAGGTCGGCGTCTATGTTGAGATGTTTTGCTTGGGCCTCCGTTTCCCCCTTTATCCCTTCATCATTCAGGTCATGGAATTGCTGATGGTGTCCTTGTGCCAGTTGACCCTGTACTCCGTTGCGGTGCTGACCGGGTTCATCATGCTCTGCCCTATCCATGGCTTAGAGCCATCCCTTCCCCTTCTCTTTCATTACTATCGGGTTTAGACGGTCGGCCAAGGGTCGTGGCAGCACCTCCGGGCCCGCACGGGGAGGGAGTGTTTGCTCGATCTACCCTGATGGGTGGGGGACTGGAGCTCGAGCTATGTTTTTGTCGTCTTTCATGAGGACGCCGAGATCTTGACAGGTTGGGGAGGGTTATGTCAATACGACTTGACGTTGACCCTTTCTGAGGCTGACCAGGCAGCTGTTCGGCTGCTGTCGTCTCTTTCCCTAGAGGAGAGGTCGATCTGGCCTCTACTGGACAACCTGCTTCTCAAGACTGTTCTGTGGCCTCCCGGTAGGCTCTTCCTTTCTTTCTGTTTTCTCTCTCGCTTACCCTGATCTTCTTTCCTTCTGCAGAGATGGCCGGACGCGAATTTACTCGAAACGTCAACAAACTCATCCGGAGGGGTTCCAGCCGAAGCCGAGGGAACCCATCGGGACAGGCGTCCCGTCGCACCGTTGATGAAGAGGTGCGTCAGGCAGAGCTTGCCATGGGGAGAGTGGATCCCTCGGTCATGGCGATGCCTCCCCCCTTGGTCGCAGAGAACCTCCCAGAAGGTGAGGCCCCGGGGGGGCGAACTCCCTCGCTCTGCCCAAGCCGAGGGAGGTGACACTGGAGCCGAGCCGGCCCATTGTGCGACTGTGGGCGGTCGCGGTGTGGGGCGTAAGCATTCCCCCCGACCTCCGTAGGCCCCAGCGAGAGGAAAAGGAGGAAGGAGGGTGGGGAGACCCGCACCCCGGTGGCCCCTGAGGTGCCGACGGCCTCTGGCGAAACTCTCCCGCTAACCCTGGTGGTCACTCCCGCTGCTTCGGCCGAGCCTTCCCTGGTGGGATCCGACGGCGTGCTGGCGAATGTCCTGGCGGGCCCCGGCGAATGTCCTGGCGGGCCCCGAGGTTACCCACAGGGACTCGGTATTCGTCGATCAGACCGTGGCCAACCGGTTGGCGCACGGCTCTGTCCTCCCAAGGGACCGATCTCTCCTGGAGAGAGCTCCCACCGACACACTGTCGGACTCCTTACTCTGGCAGCTTCAACAGGTTTGGCCGCTTTGCTGTTCCCAGACCTATCTCCTGACCTTTCTTTATATATCTCCTTCCTTTTTGCAGGCCACTGTGATGGCCGTCGAGGCACAGCGTTGGGCGGCCCGGGCGAGGGAGCTCGAGGAGTCCACTGCCCGGGAGCGCATAAAGGCTGGGGCGGCCGAGGTGGCCGTCCAAAAGGTGCGCATGGAAGCTCAGCATCTCTGACGCCGGGTGGACAAGCTTGATGCTCAAGTGATGGACCTCCAGGGGAGCTGGACGACACTCAGAGGTCGGCCCGAGAGGCAGAAGAGGCGTTTCGTCAGGAGAGGAGCGATCTCCAGAGCGAGCCGGGGGACCTGTGTCAGATGACCCGGTTCGTCGATGAGGTGGAGAGGGGCGTCGATGGGGTCCTGGGGGGAGGATCGCAGAGGTCCTTAGGGAGGCCATCAGTACTTATGAGGACCTTCTTGCCCCTCGGATCATTGACGTCGTCCGAAACTCCTTCTGGCGGTTTGCGGAGCATGCCCGGCAGCCTCTCCCGCCCGTCGATCCCCCACGCTCCGAGCAGTGCGAGGTGCCAGAGGATGCTTCCTCCCGTGCCCCGGGGCCTTAGGCCTATGTATCTTGTTCCCCCTTATCTTTTGGCTTGTAATTTTGAACAATTTTATTTATATAGCTTCTTTGTCGCTGGGGTTTTCTGCCCTGCGGGACCCTCGGTCTTTTTGATCCTTTATTGTGTTTTGAATTGGACGCGAGTTCCACATTTCGTCGGCATCCCTTTATTGCTCGTGACGAGGGCGAAGGGTCTTCAGAACTCCGAACCCGTAGGCATCCTGGATTGGGACCTTATTTTCTCCCTCGTCTGTTTCGCCATAGTTTTTCCTCCATTCACGATACTCGATTTGCTTAGGCAGTCACCTCGTACGCTGCTAGGTTGCTCCCAGTCTTGCAGTCAGTCGGATCGGTCGGTCGGCGAGGGGGTCTACCCCTCAGCTTATGACCAGCAGAGTCCCCCGTCCGCTGGGGGAGTCGTCCACAGCCTTACGAGAGGGTGGATCTTTTGGTTGGCGAGGGGCTTGCCCCTCAGCTTATAGCCGACCGATGTCCCCGTCTGCTCGGGGAGTTGCCCCCAGCCTTATGAGCGGGCGGATCATTCGGTTGGCGAGAGGGCTACCCCTCGACTTATAACCGACCGATGTCCCTATCTGCTGGGGGTTTCCCCCAGCCTTATGAGCGGGCGGATCATTCGGTCGAAGAGGGGGATGCCCCTCAGATTATAACCGACCAATGTCCCCATCTGCTGGGGGAGTTACCCCCAGCCTTATGAGCGGGCGGATCGTTCGGTCGACGAGAGGGCTGCCCCTCGGCTTATATCCGACCGATGTCCCCGTCTGCTGGGGGAGTTTCCCCCAGCCTTATGAGAGGGCGGATCGTTCGGTTGGCGAGGGAAGATATCCCTCGGCTTATGACCGACCGATGTCCCCGCCTGTTGGGGGAGTTGCCCCCAGCCTTACGAGCAGGTAGATCGTTCGATTGGCGAGGGGGCTACCCCTCAGCTTATAACCGACCAATGTCCCCGTCTGCTGGGGGAGTTGCCCCCAGCCTTATGAGAGGGCGGATCATTCGGTTGGCGAGGGAAGCTATCCCTCGGCTTATGACCGATCGATATCTCCGCCTGCTGGGGGAGTTGCCCCCAGCCTTACGAGCGGGTGAATTGTTCGGTTGGCGAGGGGGCTGCCCCTCGGCTTATAACCGACCGATGTCCCAGTCTGCTGGGGGAGTTACCCCAGCCTTATGAGAGGGCATATCGTTCGGTTGGCGAGGAAAGATATCCCTCGGCTTATGACCGACAGATGTCCCCTCCTGCTGGGGGAGTTGCCCCCAGCCTTACGAGCGGGCGGATCGTTTGGTTGGCGAGGGAAGCTATCCATCGGCTTACGATCGACCGATGTCCTCATCTGCTGGGGGAGTTGCCCCAGCCTTACGGGTGGTTTTAATGATCGGTTTGGTGGGGGATTTGCCCCAGCCTTTCGGTCGATTGATTCGATGGGCCTGCGGAGGGTTGCTCTCCGGCTTAGGGCCGACCGCTGAACCCGTCTGCTATGGAGTTGCCCCCAGACTCACAGACGGGTTTAAGGATCGGCTTGTTGGGGGAGTTGCCCCAGCCTTACGGCCGATCGGTTTGGAGGGCCTGCGGAGGGTTGTTCCCTGACTTAGGGTCGACCGCAGAATCCGCCTGCTGGGGGTGTTGCCCCCAGACTTACGGACGGGTTTACAGATCGGCCTGCTGGGGGAGTTGCCCCCGGCCTTACGGCTGATCGGTTCGGCTTCCCGCCTCTGGCCTGTCGAGCAAAGGCATTCCTCTGGGAGAGGAGATCGAGTTCTCTTTCGCTTCTTGAAACGGCCATTCAGCTAAATGCGAAAAAAGAGGTTGCATTTGTACCAACAAGGTCCTTCTTTCTTTCCATGGACCAGTACATTTGGAGGAAAAAAACAAAAAAACGGAGGGAGTCAGGGCAGGATAGCCCTCCCCCGGCGAGGTGGTGGCCGTTTGTCCCGTCCGCTCACTCGATGATGCGCATGGGCACCTGGACTACATTTACCTTCTTCCCCTTGTCTGGCTGCCTGGATGTCCCCTCCCCAGGAGCGAGATCATCGGTGAAGTTCTTCAAGTGCCCCCAACTCACCAGCTTCTCTATGTCTTTCTTCAGATGCCAGCAGTCGTCGGTGTCGTGGCCGTTGTCCTTGTGATATTTGCAATATTTCTCTTCGTCTCTCCCACCTCTCTTCATCCTCGAAGGAGGTCGGTTCATGCGCCCCTCCTTCTGGGCGTGTGCGAGGACAACGTCCGGGGCAACGTTCAGCTGGGTGTGCCTCGGTTCTTCCCTCCGCTACTTTCCTTTGGCCTTCTTCTCCTGTCGATGCTCCTCCGAGCCGCGGTGCTCACTCTCGTAGCGCTTGGATCCTCGCTTGGTCCTTCCGTCGTCGACAACCAAGGCCTCTTCTGTTAGAATGAAGCGATCGGCCCATGCTATGACCCCGACGAGGTCATTCGGATGATCGTTGTGTAATGATTTCTTCAGACCCCTGTGCCGTAATCCTTTCTTCATGGCCGTTGTTACGACTAGCTCGGGACAGCTCTCCACATTCAATCGTTCCGTGTTGAAGCGACGCATGAAGTGCCTCAGGGATTCCCCGGGACCCTGCACCACATTGAATAAGAGTTCTGAGTCCGGCTTTACCTACCGCCCGTCCATGAACTGCTTGCAGAACAACTAGGCGAGCTCCTCGAAGCTATCAATGGAGCGGTTGGGCAGGCTGTGGTACCAGGTCCTCACTGCTTTTCAGAGGGTGGAATAGAAACCCATGCAGAGTAGGGTGTCGTCGGCCCCCTGGAACGCCATGACCCCCTCGTAGTCCATCATGTGGTCCGCAGGATCGCCCGTGCCATCGTAATTCTCCAACGTCGACACCTTGAAACTTGAGGGCACCCGTGCCTCAGTTATCCTCTGGGTTAGGGGACATCGGTCGCCATTAATGCCCCCCGGCCGCCCTCCTTTGCTTACCTCGTGATCGTCCGGTCGCAATGGGAGGGAGGTTCAGGCTTGGCTATCCCTTGTGTCCCCGCCAAACTGGGGGTGTGGCTCGATCGGTGCACGTCCCCTTTCTCGCTTCGGTATTCTCGCCTGTCCCGCTTCACTCGGTGGGCACTTTCGCTCCACTGGGACCGATCCCCCAATACCCGGCGATCGTCCCGTCGATGCTTGGACGAGCCTGGTCGTCTAGACGAGGCGGTCACCGGCTCACCCTCTGCTTGCTCGAAGCCCCTCCTGTTTCCCTTGCAAAACGAGGAGGGGGTGGGGGAACGCGCTGGGATGAAGCCCGATGTGGTGAATCGCCGCTCTAGGTTGGGCACCCCGTTCCCGTGGTCGGTGACTACGGCGGACCGCATGGGTTGGTGACCCCCTCCCCAACGGTAGACCTCATCCACCCCATCTCCCAGGATGGGCATGTTACCGACGAGTTGTTGAATTGTTGCGACCAATGTCTGGATGTTGGTGTTGGTCTCCTGGGCGAAGGTGCGGAGCTGTTCCTGGGTGACCGATCGGGACTCGCATGTCCCCTCGGTGGTGTGGCTGAGCTGGTTCTCGGGAGGAATGTAATCTCCTTCCTCTTGGATGGGAGGCATGTGCCCCATGCCATTGCAGATAGGTTCCATTCCGATGGTTCGATGTGGGCTTGCTTCGGTTCCCACAGACGGCGCCAGATTTTTACGGGTGTTTTCTCACCACTGAATCGTTGACCGATGACTGTACGGTCAACGTGGTCAAGGGGTCGGTTGAGATCCCTTGGACACGCCAAGCTCACATGCGCTTAGCATGGGTCGGAGATGGAATCGGGGTCGAGCGTCGGTCTTCGGCTGAAGCGGAGCAGAGGGGAGGCCTCGGCTCTATTCGATGGGCTCGGCCTCGGTTGGACGTGCGTCGAGGGGCAGCCTCGGTGCTTCGCTCGCTGCTCGGTCTTCAGTCGGTAGCCACGCCTGCTAGCAGCGAGGGTGGTTGTCAGGCACTGAGGAGTAGCCTCGGCGCCTCGGTCAGCTTCTTCCTGAATAGACGAGAAACTCGTCAGGGTGGCCGGACCTTGGTTCCGGCCGAATCCCCTCCGATGCCCAAGTCAGATCAAGGTCTGTGGAGCACTCGGCAGGGTAGGTATGACTCGAGAGGAGTTCAATACACTGACCCACGACACGATTGCCATGATTGCCTTCCCCTGATCCACTTCTTCCGTCCGCCTCCCTTCATGCCCCCGCGATCCGCCTCCTTTCCCGCACTTTCGTGCATCGTGGGGAGGCGTTTATTAACGGGCCTCTTAATGGTCATTAAGCGGCAGCGAAATCAAGGGAACAGCTATTTCTGAGGAGCACGAGCTGATCGTGCATCCCCGGGGGCAGACTGGTCCGGCTTCGAGTTTTATCCGTGGGCCTCGACGGGCGGGCCCAATCTCGCTCGTGGGCTTCCCATTCATGGCTGGGCCTCGGGTCTCTGCTTCTTGGGCTTCTTGGGCTTCTCCACAAAAATCATATCATTTAATAAAAAGATCCATATCTTCAATAAAATTTAAAAAATAGCCCTGAGCTCAGAAAAATTCGCAAAAATGTCCGTCGGGAGATCGTTATCTTCAACTAAAAATAAGGGAGGATTAGATTTGGCTATAAAAATCATATCATTTACTCTAAAGATCCATATCTTATAGAAAATATAGAAAATAGCATGGAGCTAATAAAAATCCAAAAAATGTCTGTTGGAACTGAGAGATCGCCATCTGACGTAAGAGAAGACAAAATTAGGCCAAAAAATTATATAATTTAATAAAAAGATCCATATCTTCCAGAAAATGTAGAAAGTAGCCTCGAGGTCAGAAAAATCTGTAAAAATGTCCGACCGAACTAGGAGATCGCTATCTTCAACTTAAAATATAAGAGAATGCAAAAGTAGGCTATAAAAATCATATTATTTAATATAAAGATTCATATCTTACAAAAATGTATAAAATGTCATGTAGCTCAGAAAAATTTACGAAAATATATGTTGGAATTGGGAGTTTTCCATATTCAAAGAAAAATAAGTGAAGACAAAATTTGGCCATAAAATCATATCATTTAATATAAAGATTCATATCTTATAGAAAATGTAGAAAATAGCCCGGAGTTCAGAAAAATCCGCAAAATTCTGTTGGAACCGGGAGATCGACATTTTCAACTAAAAAATAAGAGAAGACAAAATTTGGCGATAAAAATCATATCATTTTCAGATATGTTACGGCCATCTTGGGACGGCCCAAGAGTGAGCAGCCCAAGCCCATATTGTAAGCAGGAGGCCCCCAAAAGGAGTTCGGGCTGACAGTTGAGGCCCTCACGAAGACTCGAAATCGGGTCGGCCACAATCAGGACGTGCGCTCTGTCAGCCCACGTCAGTGGAAGCTAACCTCTCCCCAAAACACTCCCCCTTAATGACCATTAAGGGACCCCATTAACCCACCTTCATGGCGCATGAAGGCGCCTTGAAGGAGGCGGATCATGGGCGCGGAAAGGGGGATGTGGAGGGGAGCGATCGTGGGATGATCCTTATAAAGGGGCTCGGGAGGCAATGAAGAAAAGGATCTGACCCCGGATACCAATAGACGGAGGTATTCTACACAAAGACCTTGTTTTTCCCTTTGCATTCCCTCCCCTAACTCGATCCGAGGACACGCGTATCGGCCACCCTATGAGGCATACTGGTCCTGACATACATCTTTCAGATCTGTTCTGACTTAGGCATCGGAGGGGACTTGGCTGGAACCAAGGTTCGGCCCCCCTGACGAGCTTCTTCATCTGTCCAGGCTAAACAGATCCCGCGGCGCCGAGGTTACCCCTCAGCGCCACGTCGACCAAGGTCGAGCAGATCTTACGGTGCCGAGGCTACCCCTCAGCACCTCATTGACCGAGGCCGAGTGCTCCCATCAACGAGCCCGCTCGCCCTCGACACACCGAGGCTACCCTTTTGAGAGCCAGCGTAAGGATCTAAGATACCCCCATCGGGCAATCGCATACTTGACGGAACCTAGGGGTCCCACCTGACCCCTTGACCACGACCACGTTGACCTTCCATCCTTCAGTCAACGATTCAGTAGTAAGAAAACACGCGTAAACATATGGCACCGTCTGTGGGATCGAAACAAAAACCCACGTCAAACCACCACATCGCCAAAATGGAACCAGTTTGCAACGGCACGGGGCGCTTGCCCCCCATCCACAAGGAAGGTGACTACATCCCTCACGAGAACCAGCACAGCCACACCACCGATGGGATCGGTGACTCACGTTCAGTGACCCAATAGCAGCTCTGCCTCTTCGCTTAGGAGACTAATGCCCACCTCTGGATGTTGGACGTGACGATTCAATAGCTCATGGGCAACCCGTTGCTCCCAGAAGATGGATCAGCAGCCGCCCTCGGTCAGAGAGGGATCCACCGACCTTTACGCTCGGCCGTAGTCACTGACCACGGTGGCGAGGGTGCCAACCCAGAACGATGGTTCACCCTGCCAAACTTCGTCCCAGTGCAGTCCCTCACACCAACCTCACTCTGAGATGAGGATGAAGGAGGTCCCGAACAGGCTGGAGACGAGTCGGCCACGGCCTCGTCTCGGCGACCACGCTCAGCACTCCGGTGGTTGCCCGATCGTCGAACCACCGGGGACCAACCCAATCGGAGTGAGAGTCCCCATCGGAGGAGGCAAAGGAGCTGTGAATACCGCCGAGAGATGAGAAACGTCCACCGACCAACGTCCGTCCCCGGTTCGGATGGGCTCCGAGCGGACTCCCCTCGTCGCCCCATCAGCTCGCCTCGGTGGTTTGACCTTCGTGTCGATGCGAGGAGATGTCCAGGTGGCTGCAGGGACGACTGTTGCCCGTTATCTAGGAGCATTACTGAAGCACGGGTACCCTCCAGATTCTAGGTGCCGACTTTGGAAAAGTACGATTGCACGGGAGACTCAGAAGACCACGTGATGGACTATGAGGGGGTCATGGCATTCCAAGGTGCCGACGACGCCCTGCTCTGCTGAGGTTTCTACTCCACTCTCCAGAAATCTGCCCGGAGCTGGTACCACAGCCTCCCCAACCGTTCCATTGACAACTTCAAGGACCTCTCCTAAAAATTTTGTAAGTAGTTTATGGACGGTCGACGGATAAAGCCGGACTCGGAGCTTTTATTCAATGTGGTGCAGGGCCCCGGAGAATCCTTAAGAAGCTATATGTGTCGCTTTAATATGGAGAGACTGAATATGGAGAGCTGTCCCGTGATGGTCGTGAAAATGGCCCTGAAGAAAGGGCTCCGTCACAGGGGCCTGAAGAAGTCGCTACACAACGAGCCTCTGAGGGACCTTGCCAAGGTGATAGTCTGGGCAGAGTGCTACATGCTGACGAAGAAAGCGTTGGCTACAGAGGAAGGGAGCATCCAACGGGGGTCAGGCGGGGCTTCATGCGAGACAAAAGCGAACGTCGCGAGCCTGACGAATCTTGACGGGAGAAGAAGGCCAAGGGAAAGCAACGCAAGGAGGAGGCACGACCCTCTAGGCTGAACGCTACTCCAGCCGTCGTCCTCGCGCAGGCTCAAAAAGAGGGACGCTTTGGTAGGGCGCCCTCGAAAATGAAGATAGGCAGAATGGACGAGGAGAAATATTGCAAGTACCATAAGGACGGCGGCCATGACACTGACGATTGCTGGCACTTGAAGAAGGATATAGAGAAATTGGTCAGCCGTGGCCACTGAAGAATTTTGTCGACGATTCAACAGCGACCCCGGGAATAGGGACGTCTAGACAGATGGACAAAGGAAAGATGGCGAACGTCGTCCAGATAGCTATGCGTGCCATCAAGTGAGGGGACGAGACAATCGGCCGTAGCCTCACCCAGGCAAGATTAGCTTGCCTTTATCTTCCCCGCTTTATTTTCCTCCAAATTTACTCCCAGATCCAAAGAATGAAATGTTAGTCCACGTTAGTAAAACTTTGCTCCTTCTTACTGTATTTGGCTCAGCAATCAGCTGCAAAGCATGTGGGAGCACCCCCAGTGGACCTATCATGATGATCGTCCGTAAGGCTGGGGGCAACTCCTCCAGCGGTCCGATCACACTGGTCGACCGTAAAGCTGGGGCCAACTCCCCCAGCGGACCGATCCTGAGGATCATCCGTAAGGCTGGGGGCAACTCCCCCAGCGGGCCGATCCCGAGGATCATCTGTAAGGCTGGGGGCAACTCCCCCAGCGGGCCGATCCCGAGGATCATCCGTAAGGCTGGGGGCAACTCCCCCAGCGGGCCGATCCCTAAGATCGTCCATAAGACTGGGGGCAACTCCCCCAGTGGGCCGATCCATTGATCTACCGCAAGCCTGTGGGTAGCTCCCCCAGCATGTAGACTGACCCGACCGTCCGTAAGGCTGTTGGCAACTCCCCCAGCAGGCTGGTCCCTCGGTTGGCCGCAAGCCTAAGGATAGCTCCCCCAGCTGACCAACCGACCCGATCGATCGTAAGGCTGGGGGCAACTCCCCAGTGGGCCGATCACCGGGGTCGACCATAAGGCTGGGGCAACTCCCCCAGCTTGCCGATCATTCGATCTATCGTAAGCCTGGGGGTAGCTACCCCAGCATGTAGACCGAACCAATCGACCATAAGGCTGGGGCAACTCCTCCAGCGGGCCGATCATCGGGGTCAACCATAAGGCTCGGGGCAACTCCCCCAGCAGGCAGATCCTTCGATCTACCGTAAGCCTGGGGGTAGCTCTTCCAGCATGTAGACCGACCAACCGTCCGTAAGGTTGGGGATAACTCCCCCAGCAGGCCGATACATCGACTGACCGTAAGCCTTGGGATAGCTCCCCAGCAGGCCAACCGAACCGATCGGCCATAAGGCTGGGGGCAGCTCCCCCAGTGTGTCGATCACCCGACCACCCATAAGGCTGAAGGTTGCTGACCCTTTACCACCTACCATCTGGGGCAGATGGCCTGGGAAATGTCACGTCGAATCGCCTGGTGAGTCAGTCCCTGGGAAGTGTTCTCGGTCGACCAACTGTTCGGCCCACTGAGGGCTTTCCACCGTCTGTAATCTTCAGGTCGAGCAGGCCATCGCCTTGCGGGAGGGGGGACTGGAGAACGCTGGCCTCAAAGGATCAACCCCTAGTCAAACACTACTGTCGTCCACAAGACCAAGGGCCTCCGCCACTACGAAACAGCTCAATCAGTGGAAAGAAAGATCCGCAGCAGTCCTAATCAGTGGTCGACCCCAGATGATAAGGGGATCGAGGGGAAGAGCAACGAAGGGAGACAACCTAGAAAATGATTGATGGAAACAAAAAAATAGTGCGACATAAAGAACGCGACAACATGCAGAAATGTACAAAGGCCAGCAAAACAAATTACATATTGCTTTCAAAAAATGTTCCTTGTTACAGGGCAGGGGGATGCACAAGGCTAGAGAAACATCGCCTATGGTGCCGGGGCCCGGGAGGAGGCATCCCCCGGAGCCTCGCCTTGCTCCGATTGAGGAGGCTCCTCGGGACCTGGCGGGAGATGGGGAAGCGCATGTCGGACCCGTTCCTTGAACCTCTGGAAGGAGTCTCGAAAGGCTCTCACAATCTTGGGGGCCAAGAGGTTCGCATAGGAATCAAAGGCCTCCTTGAGGGCTTCAGCGATCCTCGGTCTCAGGACCCCCTCGTAGCCCCTCTCCACCTCCTCAACGGCTGAGTGGGGTGCGCTTGTCGCAGGGCTCCCAGCTCGGCCCAGAGCTTGTCTCTCTCCTGGAGGAATGCTTCCTCCGCCTCTTGGGCAGACCTCCGAGTGTCAGCCAGGGCACCCTTCAGGTCCATCACCTCGGAGGTGAGCTCGTCCACCTGACGCCACAGGTGGCAAGCTTCCATGCGGAATTCTTCGACTGCCACCTCGGCCGCCCCAGCCCTCAGGCACTCCTGCACCAAGGACTCCTTGAGACTGGTCGTGTATGCCGCGCGGCGCTGTACCTCCACGGCCATCGCAGTGGCCTGCAAAACAGAATGAGTGCGTCAAGGATACCACGAGGCGGGGTCGGATGCGACAGAAAGACCAAACCTGCTGGAGTTACCAGACCAGGGCGTCTACCACTCGATTGGATCGAGTCCTCTCTAGGAGAGATCTGTCCCTTGGAAGGACGGAGCTCCGCGCCAATTGAGTGGCCACGCCCTGGTCAACAAATACCGACTCCCCAGGCATGACCTCTGGGCCAGCCTCGAGCATCAACAGGGCACCACCCGTGCCTGCCAAAGATGGCTCGGCCAGACTGACAGGGGCAGCAACTTCTGCCAATGGGAGGGTCGCGCCTGAGACGATCGACATCTTAGGGACCGTAGAGGGGCGGACCTCCATGGTCTTCTTTTTCTTCTTCTTCTTCTCTTTGGGGCCCTCGGACTCCGAATGGGGGTGCTTCCGCTCCCCGCCACAACCACCCACGGGCGCTCGAGGCATCGGGCCGACGCCCCCCATTTCTCCCCCCTTGGCAAGGGTAGAGCTGGGGGGACCGATGGCCACGGTCTCCCCTGTAGGGGATTCAACCGCAACCTGGGCCGGTGGCACTGCAGTGACTGCAAGCTCCAGCCTCGCAACTGTTGGGTAGGCCCGATGGATCCTATCTGCACCATGCAATGAGGCGCATGACCAGAAGGGTTTCCTCGGCCGCTGTTGGATCCCCGGCAAATGAGTTCACCGACGTCGCGACTGAATTCCCGATCCGTCATTTCTGCAGGGAGAAAGAAGATCAGGGTAGGCAAAAGGCGAGGCAGAAAGAAAATGGAACACCTACCAGGGGACCACATAACGGTCGTAAGGAGTAGGTCATCCAACAGGGGCTAGACCAACCTCTCCACTAAGGGTAGAGACGACAACAACCAGACTGCAGCCTGATCGGCCATGGAGAGGGTCAACGTCAAGTCATACTGACATAGACCCCCTAACCTGTCAGGATCACACATCCTTGGGGAAAATGAAAAAACGTAGTTCAAGCTCCAGTCCCCCACCCAACGGGGCAGGCCGAGCAAGCACTCCCTCCCCGTTTGGGTGCAGATGTGCTGCCACGATCCTCGACCGACCGTCTGAACCCGAAAATAGTAGAAGAAGAGGGGCTAGGTCGGCTCCAAGTGGTGGACGCGATAGATCATAACGAACCCGACCAGCACTGCCATCGAATATGGGGTCAGCTGGCCCAGGGCCACCATCAAGAACTCCATGACCCGGATGATGAAAGGATGGAGGGGGAAGCGGAGCCCCATGCGGAACAACTCGACGTAAACTCCAGCCTCGCAGCTCCTTGGGAAACAGATCCTTTCATCGCTAGAGGGGATCCGGACGTCATTCGAGTGACACAAATACTTCTCCCGGATCTCCGTGGCCGTCGAGAAGGGGACGATAGACAATGACCTAAGGATCACCGGGGAAACATCGAACCTCTCCGTCGCCTGAACCTCATCTCTACAGACTGGGTCCTCAAATAGCAAGCCCTTCCCCTATCCGGAAATGGACGTATCGTCGGGGGGTTGCTTGGCCTTGAGGACGGAGGAGTACCAGACTCAGGAACCGGAGGAGCCCCATACCCCGATGCAGAACCACCTATTCTAAGTGCAGCCATAGGACAAATCGAGTGGGGCAAAAGAAGGATAAGGAGGTTACCTTGAAAGGAATCCGAAGGGAGGGTGACGAAGGAGAATTCGCAGGTACTCGCAAGAACAGGGTCTGATCGAAAAGCGCGAAAGATCAAATTCGGAAGGACATAGTCTTTATATGAGGAACAATCCCAGAATCTGGGTCGTTCGAAGGAGGACACATGGCGACATCTGGCGACCGGAGGCGCTTCGAATTCCGCACCTAGGAGCAGGAGAATTTCAACCGACCAATGTCATGATGGCTCCTATTTAATGGCATTTTCTCGACTGATGCGCCTGTCAAAATCCACACAAGTCACATTGCCCGAACCGAACGGGCAAAATCCAAATGGCCCAAGCGATGAGGGCAATTGATACAGCCATCTTGGGAAGGCCCAAGAGCGAGCAGCCCAAGCCCACATTGGAAAGCAGGAGGCCCCCAAAAGGAGTTCGGGCTGACCGTTGAGGCCCTTACAAGGACTCGAAATCGGGTCGGTCACGATCGGGACGTGCGCTCTGTCAACTAACCGCTCCCCAAAACACTCCCCCTTAATGACCATTAAGGGACCACATTAATCCAACTTCATGGTGCATGAAGGCGCCTTGAAGGAAGCGGATCATAGAGGCGGAAAAGGGGGACGTGGAGGGGGAGCGATAGTGGGATGATCCCTATAAAGGGGCTCGGAGGCAACGAAGAAAAGGATCTGACCCCATATACCAATAGACGGAGGTATTCTACACAAAGACCTTGTTTTTCCCTTTGCATTTCCTCCCCTAACTCGGACCGAGGAAACGCGTATTGGTCACCCAGTGAGCCATACCGATCCTGCCGTGCATCTTTCAGATCCGTTCTGACTTAGGCATCGGAGGGGACTTGGCCGGAACCAAGGTTCGCCCCCCTGACGAACTTCTTCGTCTGTCCAGGCTAAGCAGATCCCGCGATGTCGAGGCTACCTCTCAGCGCCACGCCGACCAAAGCCAAGCAGATCTCGCGGTGCCGAGGCTACCCCTCAGCACCTCATTGACCGAGGCCAGGCGCTCCATTAACGAGCCGCTCCCATCAACGAGCCCGCTCGCCCTCGACACGCCGAGGCTACCCTTTGGAGAGCCAGCGTAAGGATCCAAGCTACCCCCGTCGGGCAATCACATACTTGACGGAATCTAGGGGTCCCACCTGACCCCTTGACCATGTTGACCTTCCGTCCTTTGGTCAACGATTCAGTGGTGAGAAAACACCCGTAAACAAGATACATATCTTCAATAAACTATAGAAAATAGTCCCGAGCTCAGACAAATCCGCAAAAATGTCTGTTGGAACTGGGAGATCGACAGCTTTAACAAAAAAATAAGATAAGACAAAATGAGGTCAAAAAATCGTATCATTTAATAAAATGATTCATAAATATTAGAAAATAGCTTGGAGCTCAGAAAAATCCACAAAAATGTCTGTAGGAATTGGAACATCGCCATCTTCAACTTAAAAATAAGACAAAATAAACTTATGTTATAAAAATCATATCATTTAATAAAAAGATCCATATGTTCCATAAAATGTATAAAGTAGCTTGAAACTCCGAAAAATCTGCAAAAATGTCCGTTGAAAACAGGATATCTCCATCTTCAACTGAAAAATAAGATAAGACAATATTAGATCAAAAAATCATATCCTTAATAAAAAGATTCATATCTTTCATAAAATATAGAAAATTGCCCGGAGCTCTGAAAAATATGTAAAAATGTCCATTGGAACCGGAATATCGCCATCTTCAACTAAAAAAGAGAATACAAAATTAGGCCAAAATTCATATCATTTAATAAAAAATACATATCTTATAGAAAATATATAAAAATAGTCCCAAGCAAATGATAGTCCACAAAAATGTCCGTTAGAACCAGTAGATAGCCATCTTCACCTGAAAAAATAAGAGAAGAAAAATATAGTATATAAAAATCTTCTCATTTAATAAAAGATGGATATATTCAATAAAATGTAGAAAATAACACCGAGCTAAGAAAAATCCGCAAAAATATCAGTTGGAACTGGGAGATCGCCATCTTAATTGAAAAATAAGAGAAGGCTAAACTAGGCCAAAAATCAAGTCATTTAATAAAAAGATCCAAATCAGTCCCGAGGTCAGAATAATCCGCAAAAATGTATGTTGGAACCAAGAGATCTCCATCTTTAACTAAAAAGAGAAGCCAAAATTAAGCCAAAAAATCATTGGATTTAAAAAAATTCATATCGGACAGAAAATGTAGAAAAATAGCCCCGAGCAAAGAAATGTCCGTAAAAATGTTCGTCGGAACCGGTAGATCTCCATTTTCGCTAGAAAAAATAAGAGAAGAAAAATGTAGGCTATAAAAATCATCTCATTTAATAAAAAGAAACATATATTTGGTAAAATGTAGAAAATAGCACCGAGCTCAGAAAAATCCACCAAAATATCAGTTGGAACTGGAGATCGACATCTTCAACTAAAAAATAAGAGAAGGCAAAATTAGGCCAAAAATCAAATCATTCAATAAAAAGATCCAAATCTTCCAGAAAATTTAGAAAATAGCCCCGACGTCAGAATAATCCGTAAAAATGTCTGTTGCAACTGAAAGCTCACCATCTTCAGTTGAAAAATAAGAGAATACAAAATTTGGCCAAAACATCATATTATTTAATAAAAAGTTCCATATCTTACAGAAAATATAGAAAATAGTCACAAGCAAAGAAAAGTTTGCAAAAATGTACGTTGGAACTGGTAGATCGCCATCTTCGCCTAAAAAATAAGAGAAGAAAAATGTAGGGTATGAAATCATCTCATTTAATAAAAAGATACATATATTCCACAAAATATAGAAAATAGCACTGAGCTCAGAAAAATCCACTAAATTATCAGTTAAACCGGAGATCGCTATCTTCAACTTAAAAATAAGAGAAGGCAAAATTAGGACAAAAATCAAATCATTTAATAAAAAGATCCATATCTTCCAGAAAATTTAGAAAATAGCCCCCGAGGTCAGAATAATCTGCAAAAATGTCCCTTGGAACCAGAAAAATCCCAAAAATCTTCAGCTGAAAAATAAGAGAAGATAAAATTATGCTATAAAATCATATCATTTAGTATAAAGATCCATATCTTTTAGATATTATAGAAAATAGCCCTGAGCTCAAAAAATCCGCACAAAAGTAAATTGGAACCGGGAGATCGACATCTATAACTGAAACAAGTGAAGGGAAAATTGGGCCAAAAAATCATATAATTTAATTAAAATATTCATTACTTCCCGAAAAGTTAAAAAATATTCCCAAGCCAAGAAAAATCCGCAAAATATCTGTTATAATGGGTAGATCGCCATCTTCAATTGAAAAAATAAAAGAAGACAAATGTAAGCTATAAAATCATATTACTTAATAAAAAGATTTTTTATCTTTAATCAAATATAGAAAATAGCACCGAGCTCATAAAAATCCATAAAAATGTCCATTAGGCGATCGCCATCTTCAACTGAAAAATATGAGAAGACAAAATTAGGCCAAAAATCATATCATTTAATAAAAAATAGATTTATATCAAAAAAATAGAAAATATCCCCGAGGTCAGAATAATACACAAAAATATCGGTTGTAACCAGGTGATCGCCATCTTCAACTGAAAAATAAAAGAAGTCAAAATTAGACCATAGAAATGATATCATTTAATTTAAAGATCTGAATCTTCCAGATTATGTAGAAAATAGCTTGGAGCTCAGAAAAATCTGTAAAAGTTTCCGTTGGAACCGAGAGAATGCCATCTTCAACTTAAAAAAAATAAGAGAAGACAAACGTAGGATATAAAAATTATATCATCTAATAAAAATTCTCCATCTTCCATAAAATGTAGAAATAGCACCGAGCTCAAAAAAATCCGCAAAAATGTTCGTTGGAACCGGGAGATCACCATCTTCAAATGAAAAGTAAGAGAAGACAAAATTGGGATATAAAAATCATATCATTTAATATAACGATTCATATCTTTCAGAATTTGTAGAAAATATCCCGTAGCTCGGTAGAATCCATAAAAATGTTAGTTGGAACCATGACATCGTCATCTTCATCAGAAAAATAGAGAAGATAAAATTAGGCAAGAAAATTATATCATTTTATAAAAAGATCCACATCATTCATAAAATTTATAAAAACAAACTCAAGCTAAGAAAAATCCGCAAAAATGTCCACTGGAACCGGGAGATTGCCATCTTTAACTGAAAAAATAAGGGAAGACAAACGTAGACTATAAAAATCATATCATTTATAAAAATGTAGAAAATAGAACCGAACTTATAAAAATCCGCAAAAATTTTTGTTAGAACGGGCAGATCGCCATCTTCAACTGAAAAATAGGTGAAGACAAAATTGGGCCAAAAATCATATCATTTAATGAAAAGATCCATATCTTCTAGAAAATTTAGAAATTAGTCCCAAGGTCAGAACAATATGCAAAATGTCTAGTTAGAAACGGGAGACCACTATCTTCAACGGAAAAATAAAAGAAGGAAAAATTATGTCAAAAAATCATATCATTTAATAAAAAGATCCATAACTTCACGAAAATGTAGAAAAATAGCCCCAAGCTCAGAACAATCAGCAAAAATTTCTTTTGTAACGGGAGATCGCCATCTTCAACTGAAAAATAAGAGATGACAAAATTAGGCCAAAAATCATATCATTTCATAAAAAGATACATATCTTCTAGAAAATATATAAAAATAGCCTCAAGTTAAGAAAAAGCTGCGAAAATGTCCGTTGAAATTGGTAGATCGTCATCTTCGACTTAAAAAAATAAGAGAATACAAACGTCGGCTATAAAAATCATATTATTATAAAAGGTTATATATCTTCTATAAAATTTAGAAAATAGCATCGAACTCAAAAAAATCTGCAAAAATGTCCGTTGGGACAGGGAGATCGCCATCTTCAACTGAAAAATAAGAAAAGAAAAAAATTAGGACATAAAAATCATATCATTTATAGAAATGAAGATGGAGATTTCCCGGTTCCGAATTTTGTCTTCTCAAATATTTCAGTTGATGATGGCGATTTCCTGGTTTCAACGGACATTCGTTGGCCTAATTTTTTTCTTCTTTGATATCATTTAATAAAACAATCCATATCTTCCAGAAAATGTGAAAAATAGCTTGGAGCTCAGAAAAATCCGCAAAAATATTCGTTTGAACTGGGATATCGCCATCTTCAACCAAATATAAGAGAAGACCAAATAAGGCAAAAAAAATCATATCATTTAATAAAATGATCGCCATCATCCACTAGAAAATAAGAGAAGAGAAAATTAGGCAACAAACATCATATCAATTAATATAAAGATCATTATCTTCCAGAAATTAAAGAAAATAGCCCCAAGCTCAGAAAAATTTGTAAAAATTTCCGTTGGACGTGGGAGATCGCCATCATCCTCAAAAAAATAAGAGAAGACAAAATTAGACCATAAAAATCATACCATTTAATATAAAAATCTATATCTTCTAGAAAATATAGAAAATAGCCCAAAGCTATGAAAAATACGCCAAAATTACCGTTGGAACTAGAGGATAGCCATCTTCAACTGAAAAATAAGAGAAGACAAAATTAGGCCATAAAAATCATATCTTTAATATAAAAATCCATATCTTACAGAAAATGTAGAAAATAGCCCAGAGCTCAAAAAATTCTGCAAAAATTTTTATTGTTGCTGGAAGATCGCCATATTCAACTAGAAAATAAGAGAAGAAAAACTAAGTCCATAGAAATCATATCAGTTAATAAAAATATACATATCTTTAATAAACTGTAGAAAATTGTTCCGAGTTTAGAAAAATCCGCATAAATGTTCGTTGGAACCAGGAGAGCGACATCTTCAACTGAATAATAAGAGAAGACAAAATTAGGCTATAAAAATCATATCATTTAATATAATGATTCATATCTTACAAAAAATTTAGAAAATAGCCCGAAGCTTAGAAAATCCGCCAAAATGTTCGTTTGAAATGGGAGATCGCCATTCTTCAACTAAAATAAGGAGAAAAAAAAATTAGGCCAAAAAATCATATCATTTAATAAAAATCCATAACTTCCCGAAAATGTACAAAAATAGTCCCAAGTTCAGAAGTATCCGCAAAAATGTCCATTGGAAGCGGGAGATTGCCATCTTCAAATGAAAAATAAGAGAAGACAAAATTAGGTTACAAAAATCATATCATTTAATAAAAAGAGCCTTTTCTTTAATTAAATGTAGAAAATAGCCCCAAGCTCAAAAAAGCCGAAAAAAATGTCCGTTGGGAACTAGGAGATCTCCATATTAAACTGAAATATAATAGAAAACAAAATTAGTCTATAAAAATCATATCATTTAATCTAAAGATACGTATCTTACAGAAAATGTGAAAATAGCTTAGAGCTCAGAAAAATTTGCAAAAATGTCTGTTGGAACCGGGAGATCGCCATCTTCGTCTGAAAAATATGAGAAGATAAAATTAGGCCAAAAATCTTATTATTTAATAAAAAGATCCATATCTTTCAGAAAATGTAGAAATAGCCTTTAGGTCAATAAATCTGCAAAAATCTTTGTCGGAACCATAAGAATGCCATCTTCAACGAAAAAAATAAGAGAAGACATCATTAAGCCAAAAAATCGTATCATTTAATAAATGATATATATCTTCCATAAAATGAAGAAAAATAGCCCCAAAGCTAAGAAAAATTAGTTAAAAAAGCTGATGGAACCGGTAGATCGCAATAATCAAATGAAAAATAAGAGAAGAAAAATATAGGATATAAAAAATAATACCACTTAATAAAAAAATTCACATCTTCCATAAAATGTAGAAAATAGCACCGATCATTGAAAAATCCACAAAAATTTCTGTTGGAACCAAGAGATCGCCATCTTCAACTAAAAAATAAGTGTAGACAAAATTAGACTAGAGAAATCATATCATTTAATATAAAGATTCATATCTTACATAAACTGTAGAAAATATCGCGGAGCTCATAAAAATATTTCTTGGAAACGGGAGATCGTCATCTTTCTCTGAAAAATAGAGAAGACAAAATTAGGCCAAAAAATCAAATCAATTCATAAAAAGACCCATATCTTCCAGAAAATTTAGAAAAAGCACAAATGTTAGAAATATCCGCAAAAATGTCCACGGGGACTAGGAGATCGCCATATTCAACTCAAAAAATGAGAAGACAAAATTAGTCTACAAAAATCTTGTCATTTAATAAAGAGATCCAAATCTTTAATAAAATGTAGAAAATAGCATGGAGCTTAGAAAAATTCGCAGAAATGTCCATTAGAACTGGAAGATCGCCATCTTCAACTGGAAAATAAGAGAAGAAAAAATTAGGATATAAAAATCATATCATTTAATATAAAAATTCTTATCTTCCAGAAAATGTACAAAATAGCCACCCCGAACTAAGAAACATCCACAAAAAATGTCTGTTGGAACCTGGAGATCGCCATCTTCAACCGAAAAATAAAAGAAGAAAAAATTAGGCCAAATTATCATACCATTTAATAAAATGATACTTATCTTCCAAAAAGTGGAAAATAGCCCGGCATTCAGAAAAATCCACAAAAATTTCCGTTGGAACCGGGAGATCGCCATCTTCAACTGGAATATAAGAGAAGACAAAATTAGGCCAAAAATCATCTAATTTAATAAAAAGATCATCGTCTTCAACTGAAAATAAGAGAAGACCGATTTAGGCTATAAAAATCATATCAATTAATAAAAAGATCCATATCTTTCATAAAATGTAGAAAATGGTACCAAGCTCAGAAAATAATACATAAAAATCTTATCAGTTGAAGATGGCGATATTCCGGTTACACCAGATATTTTTATAGATGAAGATGGCGATTTTCCTGTTTTGAATTTTGTCTTCTTATATATTTCAGTTGAAGATGGCGATTTCCCGGTTTCAATCGGTATTTTTGGCCTAATTTTGTCTTCTCGATATCATTCAACAAAACTATTCATATCTTCCAGAAAATGGGAAAACAGCCTGGAGCTTAATAAATCTGCAAAAATGTCCGTTAGAATCAGGAGATCGCCATCCTCAACCGAAATATAAGAGAAGACAAAATAAGGCCAAAAATTCATATCTTTTAATAAAAATATCGCCATCATCAACTGGAAAATAAGAGAAGTTAAAATTATGCAACAAAATTCATATCAAAAATATAAAGATTCTTATATTCCAGAAAATATAGAAAATAGCCCCGAGCTTAGAAAAATACGCAAAAGTTTCCGTTGGAAACGGGAGGTCTCCATCTTCAACTAAAAATAAGAGAAGACAAAATTAAGCCATAAAATCATATCATTTAATATATAGTTCCATATCTTACAGAAAATATAGAAAATAGTCCAAAGCTCAAAAAATCCGCAAAAAAGTCCGTTGGAACTGGGAGATCTCCATCTTCAACTAAAAAATATGAGAAGACAAAATTAGAACATAAAAATCATATCATTTAATAAAAAGATTCATATCTAACAGAAAGGGTAGAATATAGCATATATCTCATAAAATTCCGCAAAAATTTTCATTGGAACTGGGAGATCACCATATTTAAGTGAAAAATTAAGAGAAGACAAAATTTGTCTATAAAAATCATATTATTTAATAAAAAGATTCATATCCTTAATAAACTCTATAAAATAGTTCCGTGTTTAGAAAATTCTGCAAAAATGGTCGTTGGAACCGGTTGATCGACGTCAACTTATAAATCAGAGAAGACAAAATTAGACCATAAAAATGATATCACTTAATCTAAAGATTCATATCATATAGAAAATTTAGAAAATAGCCCGGAGCTCAGAAAAATACCTGAAAATGTCCTTTGCAACCGAGAGATCGCCATTTTCATCTGCAAAATAAGAGAAGAATAAGTTAGGCCTAAAAATCATATCATTTAATAAAAAGATCCATATCTTCAACTGTGAGAACGCCATCTTCAACTGAAAAATAAGAGAAAATAGCATTAGGCCAACAAATCATATCATTTAATATAATGATCCATATCTTCCGTAAAACGAAGAAAAATAGCCCCAAGCTAACTAAAATCAGTAAAAATGTCTGCTGGAACCGGTAGATCGCAATATTCAATTTAAAAATAAGAGATGAATAACGTAGGAACTAAAAAGCATATCATTTAATAAAAAATTTGATATCTTCCATAAAATGTAGAAAATAGCACCGAACTTCGAAAAATCTGCAAAAATTTCTGTTGAAATCGGGAGATCGCCATCTTCAACTGAAAAAAGGAGTAGACAAAATTAGGCTATAAAAATCATATCATTTAATATAAATATTCAAATCTTCCAAAAAATGTACCCGAAGCTCGAAAAAATCCGCAAAAATGTTCGTTGGAACTGGGAGATCGTCATCTTCTCTGAAAAATAGAGAAGGCAAAATTAGGCCAAAAATCATCGCATTTCCTAAAAAGATCCATATCTTTCTAAAAATGTAGAACACCAGACTCAAGCTAAAGAATTTGCAAAAATGTCCACTAGAACTGGGAGATCGCCATCTTCAACTAAAAAAAATAAGAGAAGACTAACGTATGCTATAAAAATCAGATCGTTTATGAAAATGTGGAAAATATCTCCGACCTTATAAAATCCGTTGGAACAGGGAGATCGCCATCTTCAACTGAAAAATAAGGGAAGACAAAATTAGGCCAAAAATATTATCATTTAAT
This sequence comes from Scilla litardierei, assembly GCA_030789695.1. NCBI lineage: Eukaryota > Viridiplantae > Streptophyta > Magnoliopsida > Asparagales > Asparagaceae > Scilla > Scilla litardierei. The sequence continues at coordinate 155,870 of JAULAV010008234.1, read as the reverse complement.
AAAAAGATGCATATCTTCCAGAAAATTTTGAAAATAGTCCCGAAGTCAGAAAAATATGCAAAATGTCCGTTAGAAACAGGAGATCGCAATCTTCAACTAAAAAAAGAAGTCAAAATTAGGAAAAAAAATCATTTCATTTAATAAAACGATCTATAAGTTTTCAAAAATGTAGAAAATAGTCCCGAGCTCAGAAAAATCCGCAAAAATGTCCCTTGGAACATGGAGGTCGACATCTTCAACTGAAAAATAAGAGATGACAAATTAGTTTATAAAAATCATATCATTTAACAAAAAGATTCATATTATACAAAAAATATAGAAAATAGCTCGGAGCACAAAACAATTTCGGACAAATGTCCATTGGAACTAGGAGATCGCCATCTTCAACTAAAAGAGATAAGAGAATACAAACGTAGGCTATAAAAATCATATTATTTAATAAAAAGTGATATATCTTCCATAAAATGTAGAAAATTACACCAAGCCCAAAAAATGCGCAAAAATGTCTGTTGGAACTGGAAGATCGCCATCTTTAACTGAAAAATAAGAGAAGACAACATTAGGCTATAAAAATCATATTATTTAATATAAAGATTCTTATTTTCAAGAAAGTGTACAAAATAGCCACAAGCTCAGAAAAATTCGCAAAAATTTCCGTTGGAACCGAGAGAACACCATCTTCAACCAAAATATAAGAGAAGACAAAATTAGGCCAAAATATCATATCTTTTAATAAAACGATCCATATCTTTCAAAAAAGTGGAAAATAGCACGGAGCTCGGAAAAATCCGCAAAAATGTCCGTTGGAACCGAGAGATCGTGATCTTCAACCGAAATATAAAAGAAAACAAAATAAGGCCAAGAAATCATATCATTTAATAAAAAGATCGTCATCATCAACCAGAAATTAAAAGAAGACAAAATTAGGCAACAAAAATTATATCAATTAATATAAAGATACTTTTTCCCAGAAAATATATAAAATATCCCCGACATCAGAAAAACCCGCTAAAATTTCAATTAGAAACGGGAGATCGCCCTATTCTCGAAAAATATGAGAAAAAAATTAGGCCATAAAAATCATATCATTTAATAAAAAGATCCTTATCTTACAGAAAATGTAGAAAATAGTGCAGAGCTGAGTTAAATCAGTAAAAATGTCCTTGGAACCGAGAGACTATCATCTTCATCTTAAAAATAAGAAAAAACAAAATTAGGCCATTAAAATCATATCATTTAATATAAAGATCCATATTTTACAGAAAAGGTAGAAAATACCCCGGAGCTCAAAAAATTCCGCAAAAAATTCCGCTAAAACCATGAGATCGCTAAATTCCACTTAAAAATAAGAGAAGAAAAACTTAAACTATAAAAATCATATCATTTAATAAAAATATCCATCTCTTTAATAAAATGTAGAAAAAAGTTTCGAGTTTAGAAAAATCCGCAAAATGGCCGTTAGATCAGGGAGATCGACATCTTCAACTTAAAAAAATCCGAGAAAACAAAATTAGGCAATAAAAATGATATCATTTAACATAAAGATTCATATATCGTTGAAAATTTAGAAAATAGCTCGAAGCTCAGAAAAATCTGTAAAAATGTCAGTTGGACCCTGGCGATCACCATCTTCAATGAAAAAATAAAACAAGAAAAAATTAGGCCTAAAAATCATTTCATTTAATAAAAAGATCTATAACTTTCCAAAAATGTAGAAAATTGTCCCGAGCTCAGAAATAGCCACAAAAATATCCGTTGGAACTGGGAAATCGCCATCTTCAACTGAAAAATAAGGGAAGACAAAATTAGACTATAAAAATCATATCACTTAATATAAAAATACGTGTCTTCCAGAAAATTTAGTAACTAGTTCGAATCTTAGAAAAATTCGCACAAATGTTTGTTGGAAATGGGAAATCACCATCCTTAACTAAAAAAGAGAAGACAAAATTAGGCCAAAAAATCATATCATTAATAAAAAGATACATAACTTTTCAAAAATGTAGAAAAAATAGTCCCAAGCTCAGAAATATTTGCAAAAATGTCCGTTGGAAGAGGGAGATCGACATCTTCAAGTGAAAAAAATAAGAGAAGGCAAAATTAGGCTAAAATTCATATCAGTTAATAAAAAGAGCCATATCTTTTATAAAATGTAGAAAATAGTCCCAAGCTCAGAAAAATCTGCAAAAAATGTCCGTTGGAACCGGGAGATCGCCATATTCAAGTGAAAAAAAATAAGAGAAAACACAATTAGGCTATAAAAATCATATCATTTAACCAAAAGATATTATATGTCTTATAGAAAATGTACAAAATAGGTCAAAGCTCAGAAAAGTCCGCAAAATGTCTGATGGAACCTGGAGAACGCCATCTTCTTCTGAAAAATATAAGATATAAAATTAGGCCAAAAATCATATTATTTAATAAAAAGATCCGTATCTTCCAGAAAATATAGAAAATAGCCTCAAGGTCACAAAAATCCACAAAAATCTCCGGTGGAACTGTGAGAACGCCATCTTCAACCAAAAAAAAATAAGAGAAGACAACATTAGGCCAAAAAATCATATCATTTAATAAAATGATACATATCTTTCATAAAATGAAGAAAAATTGCCCCAAGCTAATAAAAATCGGCAAAAAATGTCCGTTGGGACTAGTAGATCGCAATATTCAAATGAAAAATAAGGGAAGAAAAACATAGAATATAAAAATCATATCCTTTAATAAAAATTTATATCTTCCATAAAATGTAGAAAATAGCACCGAGCTTCGAAAAATCTGCAAAAATTTTCGTTGGAAATGAAAGATCACCATCTTCAATTGAAAAATAAGAGTAGACAAAATTAGGCCAAAAATCATATCATTTAATAAAAAAATCATTTCTTCAAAAAAATTTACAAAATAGCCCCGATGTCTGAATAATCTAACAAAATGTCCGTAAGAACCGGGAGATCTCCATCTTCAATTGAAAAAACAGAGAAGACAAATGTAGGCCAAATAATCATATCATTTAATAAAAAGATTCATAATTTCATGAAAATTTAGAAAATAGTCCCGAGCTCAGAAAAATTGACAAAAATGTCTGTTGGAACTGGGAGATTGCCATCTTCAACTGAAAAATAAGAGAAGATAAAATTAGTCTAAAAATCATATCATTTAATAAAAAGATTCATATCTTCAATAAAATATAGAAAATAACCCCGAGCACAGAAAAATCCCAAAAAATACCCGTTGGAACAGGAAGATTGTTGGGGTTTTCAAGACCCTTAGAGCATAAATTATGCTCGTCCTAAGTCGGATGGACATTGGAATCAAAAAGATGCAGCGAAAACTTTATTAAACATTTTAATAAATATTAACCTTAAGAATCATGCACCCTAGCCAGGATAATCGACTAACTCTAATTTGGTCCGACTAACCCGAAGAAAGATCTAATCTACTGCAAAAAATGAAAAGCACAAATAAAGCTGACTTACCCGGAACTTTGCTTGCACCGGCAAAGTGTTCCGAACTGTTTCCCTAGCCGCACCGTGCCCGAGCTGTGCCGCTTTTCGAACCGCATTTGCACCTCGCCCCGAGCTGAACCGCTTCCCGAGCCACATGCACCTCCGAGCCAATCACTCGCTGAAGAAGATTTCACTTGAGCAGATCCACGTCAGAGAATTCTAGATCAGATCCAAACCTCCTCGCCATCTTGCTAAGACTCGATTATGGGATAGGAAGATATATAAGAGGAGGAATAATTTAAGTCATCGATCGAGCGTGCTCAAAAATTTGGAGCTTCTCGAATCAGAGACTTGGTGCACTTTTAAGTGAGGAGGGCTATCCATATTTATATAGGGAACCGGCCCTCCTCCTTTGCTACGAGCAATGTGAGACTATCAAATGGGTATTTTAGAAGTCCAAACTTCTAAAATCAACCATAACTCCATTTCTGAGTTTCGACATTGAAACAACATGTCAAATCGAAGATCTAGATACAACGATCGCATAAAAAACAACGTCCAATTCCGATATCATTTGACCCCTCAAATGTCAAAATTAGACCTACGAAAATGTTTTTCGCACAAACAGCAAATGCATGCATCCCGAGAGGGCTGGGCTGATCGTGCCATGTGGCATGATCTGTGCATGCCACGGGGTGTGCGCAGGATCTCTGCCGCATGCACTCAAAGAGTGCGGGCCCTGTTGCAGGCCCCATGCAGGCTCAGCACGCGTGCTGCACACATGGTTCGCCCTGCTAGCCGATCCGCTTTAGCGGGTCCGACCCGCTACCTCCTGGCGGGTCTAACCTGCCAGGTGCGAGTCAGACCCACAAGCCCACTTAGTGCCTTATAATGCCCTTTTCACGTTCTTGGGCTCGTTTGAGCTCCGATTTGAACGTGGTTTTTTCTTGTGGATTTCTCAGGAAGTCCCCTTCGATCACATGCATCCTTGTCAACTTAATACCAAGTATTAATTAGTCCCAAATTGTAAACTCTTTAGCTTTAATCTCACAACTCACTTGTGAGCTTAATTTACTCCATTGCATCAAATGCATTTTTCTTAACATTCTTCTTATTACTAAGACGTGAATACTAATCGGTGTGAGACCCTACAGCCTGACCCTACTATAGGTTGGGATTCGAAATCCCTAGATGACAGTAACCACGAGCAGCATGTGTCGTCCCTGTTTCGGTATCATAATTACGTGATAGACTTATCGATAAAAGTGTTGTCGGGATCACTCTGACTGTGTTCGTGATGAATACCGCAGTTTTAGTCCCTTCGTCTGAACTATGTCATTTGCATAGCCTAGGGTATGGAAAATTGTCAACCCTACTAGCTAGCACTGGCCAATATCTTTCGGTCTTTGGTACATACATGGTGTACGATTTGCAACATACATTGGCCAAGGTTTTACCAAGAACCGTACTGAGCATATGACACTAACTTCCTATTAACGGAAGAGACAAATCCTCTCTTGATCACTACTCACCTCGTACGCTTCAAGTGTCACCCAACCTAAGATCTTTTAGCAGGCCTTGCCTCGAAGGTAGATCATAGATATAAGTGACATTGTTCATGCACAGGTTCATACAATGATCTCAATTCCTAAGGACCAACTAGCATATCATCACTAGAGAGTTATCAATGACAGTTAGTTAATGTTTAGCCATATGATAACTCTTTATTGGGTCGTTCAGTTCACTCATTCTCTAATGAGCACCTGTGACTTGTCTCCGACTTTACTAAGTCGCATGATTATGAGATCATCATGACAAAGACACAGTGGTCTGTCCGATGTGCCGATATCCCTATTTCGACGCATCTATGACCATGAACGCTTTAAGACTCAAGCTCCTATCGGTCAGACATTTCTCATAATCATGATCTCTATCTCAAAATATGTATGACCTTACTATGAGTCTAAGAAAATTATCTAAGCAACATATTAATAAAAAATTTACTCAGACAATTGATACCAAAAAGCATACTTTCATTCATGAACAAGATGTTTACATAGATAAATTGCCTCGAGGGTATACATCTATCAACATCTCCCACTTGCACTCAGGCCCATTTATCATGGTATCTAATACCACATTTACACACTAGTCTCTCTAGACGATTGCATGGCATTGCCTTTGTGAATGGATCTGCTATGTTGTCTTCTGAACAGACTCTAAGGAGTTCCATGTCTTTCCTATTCTCAATATCCCGTATCAGGTGATACTTCTGAAGAATGTGTATGGATCTCTTGTGGAATCTTGGTTCTTGAACAAGACTGATGGTTGCATTATTGTTGTAATACAGAGGTATTGGATATTTAACTACAGGCACTATCCCTAACTGGTTTATGAACTTTCTCATCCAGACCGCTTCCTTTGTCGCATCATTGGCCACTATTTACTCGGCTTCCATCGTGGAGTCTACAATAATGCCTTGTTTGGAACTTCTCCAACTGATTGCTTCTTCGTTGAGAGTGAAAACATATCTAGAGATCGATTTGCTATCATCTATATCACTCTAAAAGCTGGAATCTATGAAGCCTTCAACCTTGAGCTCTTTACTTCCATAAATCAAGACCAAGTCTTTACTCCTTCGCAAGTACTTAAGAATTGTCTTGACGGCTTTCCAGTGCTCTTCTCCAGGGTTAGACTGATATGACTTACTGCACCTAGTGCAAAAGTGACATCAGGTCGTGTATAGATCATGGAATACATGATAGATCCCACAGCTGAAGCATATGTGATTTTACTCATGTTTCCTTTTCCAAGCTAGTTTTTGGAGACATCTTCTTGGAAAGGTTTATTCCATGATTGGTTGGTATAAAACCCCCTTTACTGTTTTCCATGCTAAACCGTTTTAGCACAGTGTCAATGTACCTGGCTTGGGACAGACCTAGCATCCGTTTAGATCTCTCTCTATAGATCTTTACACCTAATATGTTGGATGCTTCTCCGAAGTCTTTCATGGAGAAGTTAGTTGATAGCCATTCCTTTACAGACTTCAACATCCATATGTTGTTACCTATTATAAGAATATCATCCACGTATAGTACAAGGATGACTAAAGAATTTTCACTGGTTTTCTTATAAATACATGGATCATCCTCATTTCTGACAAAATCAAACTCTTTGACTGTTTTGTCAAAATGGATTTCCAGCTTATTGATGCCTGCTTAAGTCTGTAGATAGACCTATGCAATCTACACGCTTTTCCTTCACTCCCACTGACTTCGAAACCTTCTGGCTGAGTCATGTAAATCTGCTCCTCTAAATCACCATTTAGAAAACAGTCTTTACATCTATTTGCCAGATTTCATAGTCATAATGGGCAACAATAGCAAGTACGATCTGGATAGACTTCTGTATAGCGACTAGTAAGAAAGTCTCGTCATAATCTATTCCTAGAATCTGACGATAACCTTTCGCAACCAACCTAGCCTTGTACGTTTCTGTATTTCCATCTGCACCAATCTTCTTCTTGAAGATCCATTTGTAGCCAATAGGAACACTTCCCTTGGGCATGTTATCTAAGGTCCATACCTCATTTATGTGCATGGATTCAATTTCGGACTTCATCGCATATAGCCATTTATCAGAGTCTCTACTCTTAATGGCATCTTGGAAGCTAATAGGATCATCATCTAATATGGCGCTATCTTCAACCCCTCCGTCCACCAGAAAACCGTAGTATCTATCAGGGGCTCAAGGAATCTTATCAGACCTCCTAATGACTGGTTGGTAAACATCAAGTTCTGATTCGTCCACTGGTTCCGACACATGTTCTTGTGTTAATTCTCCTTCTGAACATTCGTCCAGATCTACCACTTTGCCAACAGCTTCCTTCATAAGGAATTCCTTTTCTAAAAAGATGGCATGTTTGGAGACAAAAATCTTTTGTGTCTTCGGATGGTAGAAGGTGTACCCTAATGAATGTCTCGGGTACCCAATGAACTTACACAAAACAGATCTATCTTCCAGTTTGTCTGGATTATGCCTTTTGACATATGCATGACAACCCCACACCCTTAAATGATTAAGGCTGGGTTTCTTACCGCTCCATATCTGAAATGATGTCGTTGGCACAGATTTCGATGGAATCTTGTTGAGAATGTAGATAGCAGTTTCTAGGGATACCCAAGAGGGAGGTTGGTAACTCAGCTTCACTTTGTATGATTATAGAAGTTGAGGCATTAGAATGCCCTTTCTTCTTATGTTCACATATTGCTTTTGTTTCCATTTGCCAGTCATTATTATTATAACCAGTTGATTTATTCTTATCTTGGATATATTTAATTTAACTCGTCATGTTGCAAAGAATAGAACTCCTAATATTAGCATATGTTCATTATAATTAAAAATATAATAAGATTGGCTTGTATCGAATTATATACTCCCACTATTTTAAAAATCATTTAAGCCATAACATAATTAAAAATTTTAGTGGGAGAGGGATCCAACAACCCTGAGTCGCCCAACCTTGAGTGTGCTCAACAGGTTGTTTGACTCTGCAGTTGGTAGATGAACTCTTCATCAGTCATATCATATATGACTCCCTACATATTTTACCCCTAGCCACTTATGATCATGAGTGTGCTCATCCAAATCATAATGACTAGCCTAGTCAGACCATTGTTTTCGTTTCTAGCTTAACTTACGTCGGTGCTCGGTGTATTCACGACACGATGGTTTGGGTCAAGGCTCAACTACATCATATGTATTAAAAAGTTGGTTTCCATAAGGTTGCCATGTCACAGCTTGAGTGTGTTCAACAACTGTAACATGGATCCTATAATTGCCAAACTCTAAAACAAGGAGGGCTACGTTTTATCTTGAAAAAGATTATTAACGTATTAGACTTAGGTATAGTCCAGGGTGTCATATAATCTTGATTTGCATCATTGCGGTCCAGCAGACACGGCCAGGGAATTGACTAAGTCAGGATCACTTATCCCCAGTCTAGCTAGGGGGATCCAACAAACTTAGCCAAGCACATTGACCGGATCATGGTCGATTGAATGAAACTCATCATTTTTATATGCATGCCATAGACTAAAATGTTTTTATTAGAACTAGTTAATACTATCAACTAGTGAATCCTTAAAATTCAAAATTTTATGGATTTGTTAGTAACTTTATTAAGTCATTATCAACTATAAGGAATGATTTATTGAGGTGCTATCCTAATTGTCCATTAGGCATGTAAAACAATTTTAAATCATATAGAAGCAATCTAAAATTATCTTATAATCTTTAGACGACTTTTTAATGGATAACCTAACAAGGTTTTCATGTGTTATCAAATAAGCAAGAATAAACACAGGCATTTAAAATTTCAAATTAATAACATCACATGAATTAAGTTCATAATTATCACATAATTAATTTTATGTTTCTAACAAACATAACATGCAAATCATATTAATTTTGTAGCATTAGATCAGCGTAGATATGGCTCTGATACCAATTTTAGGGTTTTCAAGGACCATTAGGGCAAAAACTATGCCCGTCCTAAGTCGAACGGACATTAGAATCAAAAAGATGCAACAGAAACTTTATTAAACATTTTAATAAATCTTAACCCTAAGAATCATGCACCCTAGCCAGGATAATCTACTAACTCGGGTTTGGTCCGACCAACCCAAAGAAAGAACTAATCTACTGCAAAAAAATGAAAAGCACAAACAAAGCTGACTTACCCGGAACTTTGCTTGCACCGACAAAGTGTTCCGAACCGTTTCCCGAGGCGCATCGTGCCCGAGCTGCGCCACTTCCTGAACCGCACCGTACTGTGCCTCATCCCGAGATGAACCGCTTCCCGAGCCGCACTGCGCCTCTAAGCCAATCACTCACTTAAGAAGATTTCACTTAAGCAGATCCACGTCAGAGACGTCTAGATCAGATCCAAACCTCCTCACCGTCTTTCTAGGACTCAATTGGAGGATATGAAGAAATATAAGAGGATAAATAATTTAAGTCGTCGATCGAGTGTGCTCAAAAATTTAGATCTTCTCGAATCAGAGACTTGGTGCACTTTTCAATGAGGAGGGCTATCCATATTTATCTAGGGAGCCGGCCCCTCCTCCTTTTCTACGAGCAATGTGGGACTATCAAATGGGTATTTGGGACTGATTTTAATAGAAGTCCAAACTTCTAAAATCAACCATAACTCCATTTCTGCGTTATGACTTTGAAACGACCTGTCAAATCAAAGATCTCGAGACAACGATTGCATAGAAAAAATGGTGTCAAATTTCGATATCATTTGACCCCTCAAAATTTGAAATTAGACATACGAAAACGTTTTTCACAAACATCAAATTCACATAACCTGAGAGGGCTAGGCTAATCATGCCACGTGGCGTGATCTGTGCGCACCACGTGGCATACGCAAGATCTCTACTGCCCGCACTCAAAGAGTGTGGGCCCTGCTGCGGGTCCCACGCGGGCTCAGCCCACGTGCTGTGCACACGGTTCGCCCCTACAGGTCGGCCCGCTACCTACTGGCAGGTCTGACCCGCCAGGTGCGGTCAGACCCGCATGCCCACTCAGTGCCTTATAATGCCGTTTTCGCGTTTCCTGGCTCGTTTGAGCTTCGATTTGAACACTGTTTCTTCCTGTGGATCTTTCAGGAAGTCCCCTCCGATCCTATGCATCCTTGTCAATTTAATACCAAGTATTAATTAGTCCCAAATGCTAAAATCTTTAGATTTAATCTCACAACTCACTTGTGAGCTCAAATTACTCCATTGCATCAAATGCATTTCTCTTAACATTCTTTCTATTACTAAGACGTGAATACTAGTCGGTGTGAGACCCTACTGCCTGACTCTACTACAGGTTGGGACTCAAAATCCCTAGATGACAATAACCACGAGCAGCAGGTGTCGTCCCTGTTTCGGTACCATAATTACGTGACAGACTTGTCGACAAAAGTGTTGTCGAGATCACTCTGACTATGTCCGTGACAAATACCGCAGTTTTAGTCCCTTCATCTTAACTATGTCATTTGCATAGCCTAAGGAATGGAAAAATGTCAACCCTGCTAGCTAGCACTGGCCAATATCTTTTGGTATCTGGTAAATACATGTTGTACTACTGCAACTTATATTGGCCAAGGTTTTACCAAGAGCGTACTGAGCCTACGACACTAACTTCCCATTAACAGAAGAGACGAATCCTCTCTTGATCACTATTCACCTCATACGCTTCAAGTGTCACTCAATCTAATACCTTTCAGCAGGCCTTGCCTCGAAGCTAGATCATAGATCTAAGCGACACGGTTCACGCACAGGTTCGTAAAATGATCTCAATTCCTAAGGACCAACTAGCATATCATCACTCGTTATCCATGTCAGTTAGTTAATGTTTAACCATTTGGTAACTCTTTATTAGGTCGTTCAATTCACTCATTATCTAATGAGCACTTGTGTCTTGTCTCCGAATTCACTAAGTCGCATGATTATGAGATCATCAAGACAAAACCACGATGGTCTATCCGATGTGTCGATATCCCTATTTCGATGCATCTATGACTATGAACGCTTTAAGACTCAAGCTCCGATCGGTCAGATATTTTCATAATCGCGATCTCTATCTCGAAATATGTATGATCTTACTATGAGTCGAAGGAAATTATCTAAGCAATATATTAATAGAAAATTTACTCAGACAATTGATACCAGAAAGCATAAGTTCATTCATGAATAAGATGTTTACATATATAAATTGCCTCGAGGGATTACATATCTCAACAAAGATCGCCACCTTCAACAAAACAATAAGAGAGGATAAAATTTGGCCAACATGATATCATTTAATAAAATGATCCTTATCTTCTAGAAAATACAGAAAATAGCACCGAGCATTAAAAAAATCATCTAAATGTCCATTGGAACATAGAGATCGCTATCTTCAATTGAAAAATTAGAGAAGACAAAATTAGGCAAAAATTATATCATTTAACTAAAAGATGCATATCTTCCAGAAAATACAGAAAACAGCTTCGAGCTAAGTAAAATCTGCAAAAATGACTCTTTGAACCGGGTGATCACCATCTTCAACGGAAAAATAAGAGATGACAAAATTAGGCTAGAAAACCATATCTTTTAATTTAAAGATACATATCTTACAGAAAATTTAGAAAATAGCCAGTGGCTAAGAAAAAACCACAAAAATGTCCGTTGGAACTGAGAGATCGCCATATATATCTAAAAATAAGAGAAGTCAAAATTAAGCATACAAATCAAATTATATATAAAAGATTCATATCTTCCAGAAAATGTAGAAAATAGCCACTAGGATAAAAAATTCTGCACAAATATCCATCTGAACCCAGAGAATGCCATCTTCAATGAAAAAAATAAGAGAAGACAAAATTCGGCCAAAAAATCAAATCATTTAATAATATGATCCAAATCTTCCATAAAATGTAGAAAAATTGCTTCGAACTTAGAAAATCTGCAAAAAATGTCAGTTGGAACCCGAAGATCACCATCTTCGTATGAAAAATATGAGAAGACAAAATTAGGCCAAAAATCATATTATTCATTAAAAAGATCCATATCTTCCATAAATATAGAAAATAGCATCTATGTCAAAAAATTCGCAAACATGTCCATTGTAACCGGGAGAATGCCATCTTAAACTGAAATATAAGAGAAGACAAGATAAGGCCAAAAAATCATATTATTTAACAAAAAGATCGCCATCATCAATAGGAAAATAAGAGAAGACAAAATTAGGCAACAAAAAAATATAAAGATCCATATATTCCAGAAAATATAGAAAATAGCCACGAGCTCAGAAAAATACGCAAAAATTTTCGTTGGAAACGGGAGATCGCCATCTTCAACTAAAAAAATAAGAGAAGACAAAATTAGGCCATAAAAATCATCTCATTTAATATATAGATACATATCTTACAGAAAATGTAGAAAATAAAACGAAGCTCAGAAAATTCCCCAAAAATTTCTGTTGGAACCAGGAGATCGCCATATTCAAGTGAAAAATAAGCGAAGACAAACTTAGTCCATAAAATTCATATCATTAAAGAAAAAGATCCATATCTTCAATAAACTGTAGAAAATAGTTCCATGTTTAGAAAAATCCGCAAAAATAGCCATTGAAACCAGGAGATCAACATCTTCAACTTAAAATCAGAGATGAAAAAATTAGGCCATAGAATCATATAATTTAATCCGAAGATTCATATCTTACAGAAAAGTTAGAAAATAGCCCGGAGCTCAGAAAATTACATTGAAATGTCCGTTGGAACTGGGAGATCGCCATATTCATCTGAAAACTAATAGAAGACAAAATTAGGCCATAAAAATCATATCATTTAATACAAAAATCCATATCTTACAGAAAATGTAGAAAATAGTACAAAGCTCGGAAAATTCCGCAAACATTTCTGTTGGAACCGGGAGATTGCCATATTCAAGTGAAAAATAAGAGAAGAAAAAATTAGTCCATAAAAATAATATCATTAAATAAAAAGATCCATATCTTCAATAAACTGTAGAAAATAGTTCCGTGTTTAGAAAAATCCGCAAAATAGTCGTTGGAACCAGGAGATCGACATCTTCAAGTTAAAAATCAGACATGACCAAATTAGGCCATAAAAATCATATCATTTAATCTAAAGATTCATATCTTACAGAAAATTTAGAAATTATCCCGGAGCTCGGAAAAATGCGCGAATATTTCCGTTGGAACTGGGAGATTGCCATCTTCATCTGCAAATTAGAGAAGAATAAATTGGGCTTAAAATCATATCATTTTATAAAAAATACATATCTTCCAGAAAATATAAAAAATAGTTTCGAGGTCAAAAAAATCCGCAAAAATCGACGTTGGAACCGTGAGAACGCCATCTTCAACTAAAAAAAATAAGAGAAGACAACTTTTGGCCAAAAAATCATATCATTAATAAAATGATCTATATCTTCCATAAAATGAAGACAAATAGCCCCAAGCTAACAAAAATAAGCAAAAATGTCTGCTGGACCCGGTAGATCGCAATATTCATCTAAAAATTAAGAGAAGAAAATATATGATATAAAAATCTTATATTTTAATAAAATATAGAAAATAGCACCGGACTTCGAAAAATCTACAAAAATTTCCACTAGAACCGGGAGATTGCCATCTACAACTAAAAAAATAAGAGTAGACAAAATTAGACTAATAAAAATCACATCATTTAATATAAAGATTCATATCTTACAAAAAAGTAGAAAATATCCCCAAGCTCAGAAAAATCTGCAAAAAATTTCGTTGGAATCGGGAGATCGTCATCTTCTTCTAAATAATAGAGACAACAAAATTAGGCCAAAAATAAATCATTTCATAAAAAGATCCATATCTTTCAGAAAATATAGAACAACAGACTCAAGTTAAGGAAAATCCGCAAAAATATCCGTTGGAACCGAGAGATCACCATCTGCAACTGAAAAAATAAGAGAAGACAAACGTAGACTATAAAAATCATATCATTTATAAAATGTACGAAATAGCACCGAGCTAATAAAAATCAGCAAAAATATACGTTGGAACTGGGAGATCGCCATCTTTAACTGAAAAATAAGAGAAGGCAAAATTAGGTCAAAAATCTTATCATTTAGTAAAAAGATATATATCTTATAGAAAATTTAGAAGATAGTCCCGAAGTCAGAATAATACGCAAAATGTCCGTTAGAAACGGGAGATCGCAATCTTCAACTGAAAAATAAAATAAGATTAGGACAAAAAATCATATCATTTAATAAAAAGATCCATAACTTTTTGAAAATGTATAAAAATAGCCATGATCTCACAAAAATCCGCAAAAATGTCCGTTACAACTGGGAGATCTCCATCTTCATCTGAAAAATAAGAGATGACAAATTAGGTTATAGAAATCATATCATTTAATATAAAGATTCATATTATACAAAAAATATAGAAAATAGCCCAAAGCTCAAAAAAATCTGAACAAATGTCCTTTGGAACCGGGGATTGCCACCTTAAAATTAAAAAAAGAGAAGACAAAATTAGGCCAAAATCGTATCATTTCATAAAAAGATACATAACCTCCAGAAAATGTAGAAAAATCCGCGAAAATGTCTGTTGAAATCGGGAGATCGCCATCTTCAACTAAAAAAATAAGAGAATACAAACGTAGGCTATAAAAATCGTATTATTTAAAAAAAAGTTGTATATCTTCCATAAAATGTAGAAAATAGCACCGAGCTAAAAATACGGAAAAATGTCGGTTGGAACCGGAAGATCGACATCTTCAACTGAAAAATAAGAGAAGACAACATTAGGCAATAAAAATCATATCATTTAATAATAAGATCCATAACTTTAAGAAAATATAGAAAATAGCCCGAAGCTCAGAAAAATCCGCAAAAATATTCGTTGAAACTGGGAGACCGATATCTTCATTTAAAAAATAAGAGAAGAAATAATTAGGTTAAAAATGATATCATTTAATGGGGGTTTTTATATGCCCTGAAGGCCCAATATCACATTTCATTAGGGTGCACAAGCCAGGGATAAGGTGACACAAATAATGGGCAATCTGCAATAAGAGCATTCTATTTATATTTTTAAAATGGCCAAAAACATATGATAATTCCCATTATACTGTGAACGTCATAGCTAACAACATTAATGGTGAACGCGAATCAAAACTTTTAAATGAAACATATCACAAGGCATTGAAATCCCTTCAAATGTTATTTTATCAACTTGATTATGATTATGATTATAAGAGGTTGTCAATAACAACTTGGTAGTTTCAGTATCTGTAAAAATTATTGATGATAACTACTTACCTGATCAATGCGATTTTGTGTGTCTAGGTGATAGCAACGAGGCATAATTTATATGCGTCCATGGATTTTAACGTCAAGCCAATGAATTTTACTTTATAAAAACTAACGTGTGTATATACTACAAGTATATACTAAAATACACATATATATACTAATATATACTAACATATATATATATATATGTTATCAAAAGAAATTGGATAAGAGATATTGGACATTAGAAATTGGATAAGAGATATCTATAGTATAAAAGCGGGATGTTATCAAGAGAAATTGGATAAGAGATATTGGAAAAGAGAAATTGGATAAGAGATACCTATATTGTAAAAGAGGGATGTTATCAAGAGAAATTGGATAAGAGATATTGGACAAGAGAAATTGGATAAGAGATATCTATATTATAAAAGAGGGATGTTATCAAGAGAAATTGGATAAGAGATATTGGAAAAGAGAAATTGGATAAGAGATATCTATATTATAAAAGAGGGATGTTATCAAGAGAAAATTGGATAAGAGATATTGGGCAAGAGAAATTGGATAAGAGATATCTATATTATAAAAGAGGGATGTTATCAAGAGAAATTGGATAAGAGATATTGGACAAGAGAAATTGGATAAGAGATATCTATATTATAAGAGAGGGATATTATCAAGAGAAATTGGATTAGAGATATCTATATTATAAAAAGGGATGTTATCAAGAGAAATTGGATAAGAGATATTGGACAAGAGAAATTGGATAATAGATATCTATATTATAAAAGAGGGATGTTATCAAGAGAAATTGGATAAAAGATATTGGACAAGAGAAATTGGATAAGAGATATATATATTATAAAAGGGGGATGTTATCAAGAGAAATTGGATAAGAGATATTGGACACGAGAAATTGGATAAGAGATATCTATATTATAAAAGAGGGATGTTATCAAGAGAAATTGGATAAGAGATATTGGACAAGAGAAATTGGATAAGAGATCTATTATTATAAGAGAGGGATGTTATCAAGAGAAATTGGATAAGAGATATCTATATTATAAAAGAGGGATGTTATCATGAGAAATTGGATAAGAGATATTGGACAAGAGAAATTGGATAAGAGATATCTATATTATAAAAGAGGGATGTTATCAAGAGAAGTTGGATAAGTGATATTGGACAAGAGAAATTGGATAAGAGATATCTATATTATAAGAGAGGGATGTTACCAAGAGAAATTGGATAAGAGATATCTATATTATAAAAGAGGGATGTTATCAAGAGAAATTGGATAAGAGATATTGGACAAGAGAAATTGGATAAGAGATATTTATATTACAAATGAGAGATGTTATCAAGAGAAATTGGATAAGAGATATTGGACAAGAGAAATTGGATAAGAGATATCTATATTAAAAAAGAGGGATGTTATCAAGAGAAATTGGATAAGAGATATTGGACATGAGAAATTGGATAAGAGATATCTATATTATAAAAGAGGGATGTTATCAAGAGAAATTGGATAAGAGATATTGGAAAAGAGAAATTGGATAAGAGATATCTATATTATAAAAGAGGGATGTTATCTAGAGAAATTGGATAAGAGATATTGGAAAAGAGAAATTGGATAAGTGATATCTATATTATAAAAGAGGGATGTTATCAAGAGAAATTGGATAAGAGATATTGGAAAAGAGAAATTGGATAAGAGATATCTATATTATAAAAGAGGGATGTTATCAAGAGAAATTGGATAAGAGATATTGGAAATGAGAAATTGGATAAGAGATATCTATATTATAAAAGAGGGATGTTATCAAGAGAAATTTGGATAAGAGATATTGGAAAAGAGAAATTGGATAAGAGATATCTATATTATAAGAGAGGGATATTATCAAGAGAAATTGGATAAGAGATATCTATATTATAAAAGAGGGATGTTATCAAGAGAAATTGGATAAAAGATATTGGAAAAGAGAAATTGGATAAGAGATATCTATATTATAAAAGAGGGATGTTATCAAGAGAAATTGGATAAGAGATATTGGACAAGAGAAATTGGATAAGAGATATCTATATTATAAGAGAGGGATGTTATCAAGAGAAATTGGATAAGAGATATCTATATTATAAAAGAGGGATGTTATCAAGAGAAATTGGATTAGAGATATTTGGACATGAGAAATTGGATAAGAGATATCTATATTATAAAAGAGGGATGTTATCAAGAGAAATTGGATAAGAGATATTGGAAAAGAGAAATTGGATAAGAAATACCTATATTGTAAAAGAGGGATGTTATCAAGAGAAATTGGATAAGAGATATTGGACAAGAGAAATTGGATAAGAGATATCTAGTATTATAAAAGAGGGATGTTATCAAGAGAAATTGGATAAGAGATATTGGACAAGAGAAATTGGATAAGAGATATCCATATTATAAAAGATGGATATTATCAAGAGAAATTGGATAAGAGATATTGGACAAGAGAAATTGGATAAGAGATATCTATATTATAAGAGAGGGATGTTATCAAGAGAAATTGGATAAGAGATATCTATATTATAAAAGAGGGATGTTATCAAGAGAAATTGGATAAGAGATATTGGACAAGAGAAATTGGATAAGAGATATCTATATTATAAAAGAGGGATGTTATCAAGAGAAATTGGATAAGTGATATTGGACAAGAGAAATTGGATAAGAGATATCTATATTGTAAAAGTGGGATGTTATCAAGAGAAATTGGATAAGAGATATTGGACAAAAGAAATTGGATAAGAGATATCTATATTATAAAAGACGGATGTTATCAAGAGAAATTGGATAAGAGATATTGGACAAGAGAAATTGGATAAGAGATATCTATATTATAAGAGAGGGATGTTATCAAGAGAAATTGGAATAAGAGATATCTATATTATAAAAGAGGGATATTATCAAGAGAAATTGGATAAGAGATATTGGAAAAGAGAAATTGGATATGAGATATCTATATTATAAAAGAGGGATGTTATCAATAGAAATTGGATTTGAGATATTGGACATGAGAAATTGGATAAGAGATATCTATATTATAAAAGAGGGATGTTATCAAGAGAAATTGAATAAGAGATATTGGACAATAGAAATTGGATAAGAGTGATGTTATCAAGAGAAATTGGGATAAGAGATATCTATATTACAAACGAGAGATGTTCTCATGAGAAATTGGATAAGAGATATTGGACAAGAGAAATTGGATAAGAGATATCTATTATATAAAAGATGGATGTTATCAAGAGAAATTGATAAGAGAATTTGGACATGAGAGAATTGGATAAGAGAATTTGGATATCTATTATATAAAACTGGGAAATTGAATAAGAGAAAATATAAGAGATGAGATTTTTAGGGATAAAAGAGGAGGTGGGGAATTTTGCACATACAACCCCGGTTTTTGTATTTTTACCTATGGACCCTCCCCACACACACACCCACACTTTTTATTCTCACCCCTTCAGGCCATTTTTTTTCCAGTTCTATGAAGATTTTGAATCTTATCCTACTAGGACAAAGCTTTGTCATACGTGGCAAGTTTGTCCTAGGTGGTAATGACAATTTTGGGGGGACTTAAATTTTGGGGGAAAACTTAAATTTGTGGGGAAACTTGAAATTTTGATGGGAAAACTTGAAATTTTGGGGAACTTGAAATTTGTGGGGGAGAAAAACTCAGCCATTAAATAAACCGTGCCCTATGGGCACGGGTAATGACTAGTACTAATATATACTAACATATATATATATCTAAATATCATATATATAAACAATTATATAACTAACATATATACTGTTATGTATATAATTAACACCTGACTTAACACAGTATACTTTACAATTTTTTTTGAAATCCAGAAAAATCCCCAACCCCCTCCCTCGGCCTTCGGCTCTGGAGGGTAAGGTGAAAGCCCGGCCGAGACTGTAAACTGGGAGAGACCGACGTGCCACCAATGGCCCCCGGGTAAGTCCAAGGGGGGAGATATAGCCCCAGAATAAATAATCCCCCAACAAATAATAACCCATGGAGGCCATAGGCCTCGAACTCATGACCCTTGGCTTTGGAGTGGAATGACTTACCACCAGGACACCTTCTTGTGGGCATATTTTACTATATATACATATACATATATATATTATACATTTGACAACTATTTTTGAATCTTAGGGTTGACTAGGACAAGCTGACTAGGACAAAGGGGTTGATAAAAAGACGGTTAGGATTTAATCTTGATGAATCAACGGTTGGAATGACTTTTTGTGGAAAGTTTTGAGGGTAAAAATCTTAAATTTATGGGAAAGGTGTTTTGGGAAAACCGCAATCACATCACAGACTGTAAGCATCACTCCATTGCCTAGAGGGGAATGATTATCGAAGTGATTATTATACGTGATGTAAAATGAGCGGATGATGATTCAGGCAGCAAAAGTTTGGGTAAAAATGAACGGACTGTCAAGCGTCACTCCATATGAAATCTGGGAAATAGTTCACATGGAGTATAATAATGGGAAGTGGAAATATTTTGGGTGAATTCACTAAAGCATTAAATATTTTTACCACTAACCCATTAAAATTTGTGATGGGCAATGGAAATGCACTGATGCATCAACCCATTAAATGCATGAACCCATTAAATATTTTAAATATTTTGAACAATGCATTAATGCACTGCCAGCTCACATAAAAGCAGAAGGATTGACTAATTTTAATGCACTTTCACGGATTAATGTGTCATCCATCGATCCACACAAAACCAAATTGAATTCTCACATCAATCCACCATCGGCTCTGCTAGAGTCAAAAATCCAATGGATAAACATCGCTCACAATCCCCTTTCACGGATTGATGCGTAATCCAACGGACCAGACAAAACCAAACGTACTCACATCAACCCCATCCTTGGCTATAAAAAAACAAAATCCCCTCCCCAATTCCTGTAGACAAAAAATGCCCAAATCAAAACAAAAGTTAAGGGAAGCAAAAAAAATCTTGGTCCAGGAAAAGGGTTGGAAGGGATGGGGCACGGGTGGAGCAAAGCTTCTCTGGAAAGTCCTGCGGGACAAGAGCATGTGGATCATGAAGCCGAACATCCATTGTCTAGCTCTATATGGGGAAGTCCTCAAGTTGTTCCTCAAAAACGTCATCTGCGACATCTTCACCTACAGCGAGCACACCATGAGGAAGACCGTCATAACCATAGACATCGTCTACGCCCTCTACGAATTTGGCCGTTAGGGTTAGTGTTTGTACAGAGGGATGTCTAGGGCCTTTGTGTGTGCGACGGAATTACTATTGGAGGTTTTTGTTTTATTTTTTTAATGAATGCTTTTTTGTTGTTGGATGAATTGGGTTACTGATAGTTGTCTATTTTGGAAACTAGAACCTTGACAATGAGTTTTCTGAATTATTGTTGGGAAATGCAAAATTCATGTTTTGTACATTTCTCAATTATGTATTTCGTTCTACTCATTGCAATATTTTAGTAGACACATTTTTGAGAGTTTAAAAGAGTTTGAAAGCAAGAAGATGTTACATATAAAAAAATGTCTGGGAAACCAGAAGAAATGAGGTCACTCTTTTGATTTGAATGTGGGGTTTTATTTGTTGTTGTTGATTAAGTGATGTTGGTTTTAGAGAATATTTTACCGGCTATCAGAGGGGGAAATTTGGAGAAAGTTGGTATTTTGGAACGTGAGTTTTTGTTTATTTGTTGATTATGAATTGGTGTTGGTTTTTTGGTTGCTTCAAAAAATAATTGATGATGATGATGAATTGATCTTGGTTTTAGAGAATGTGTTTCTGGTTCTCAGATGTGGGGCAAATTTGGAAGTTTGTATTTTGGACCATGGGTGTGGGGTTTATTAGTGTTGACGAAGTGATATTGATTTTAGAGAGCATTTTTCTGTCTTTTTAATGTGTTAGCTTATACAAAATTCTACGGCAGGTGTGAAGCAAGATTTTTATATTTCATAATAATACATGAATGTTTTATTTCAAGAGTGATAATAGCAGAAATTACAATCTTGGAAGCAAATTTTCTCCTTACTACAGCTGCCTTGAAGTTCAACTTTAGATACAAAGCAATATACAAGGTGTTCCTTCTAATTAAGGGGAAGTACAGAAGAACGTTGAAATTTTTGAATGTGGATTCTTCTTCTTCATAACTGATATTAAAGGAAAAAAATAGTGGCTTAGTATGAGAGATATGCATTTGAGTTCCCTTTATTTATGAGTAAGGGGGAAGAAAAGGGATTTTTGATTTTGTGTTTTTTGAAGAGTAAATGCTTGAGAGAGTTTGAAAGCAATAAGTTAACTAAATAATGTCATTGCCATTGACTGGGAAACCAGAAGAAATAAGGTCATTGCCATTGACTTCCACATGGTTAGTGGCTACCGTGGACCTGATTGTAGTTTGTTGTTTATATCTCCAAAGATCAGTTGTTGGGTTTCATTCATAAAAATAATTTTTCTCTCCCCTCCAGAGATATATCTTGCTAAAATTTTGGAGAGAACTAAATTTGAAAGAAACTAAATTTTGAGATGATCTATATAATTTTTTTATTGTTAACTAAATAACAATTGGTGTGCTTTAATTATTAATGTTTATTTAAAATTAGGGGAGTCAAGATTTTGACTGGGGAATATTAAATGAATAGTGCTCTTAAGGCACGAGATAAATCTGGAGGGAACTAAATTTTTGGGGAACTAAAATTTCTGGGGGATTAAAATTGTCGGGGAACCAAATTCTCGGGGAGAACTACATTTTGGGGAAATTTAAGTTGTTGGGAGAATTAAATACAATAAGATCACTTTAATTATTGTTGTTCATTTAAAATTATAGAATCAAAGATTTTGTGGGAGGAATATTTTAAATGAACCGTGCCCTTAGGGCATGGGTTACGACTATCTATTATACATTTGACAACTGTTTTTGAATCTTAGGGCTGACTAAGACAAGCTGACTAGGACAAAAGGGTTGATAGAAAGACGGTTAGGATTTAATCTTGATGAATCAACGGTTGGGATGTGTTTTTGTGGAAATTTTGGTGGGAAAATCATTTCGGGGGAAATGAAAGTTTCTGAGGAAATGAAAATTTTTAGGGAATGAAAGTTTCTGCGGAAATGAAACGTTTTGGAGAATGAAAGTTTCTGTGGAATAGCAGAGTGCACACAATTAATGCATTTGGGAAAAAAACTTTAACTTGCACTTAATGCTACAGATCAAATGATGTCACAGATCGAATGATCTCTCCCTCAACGCGGGGCCCATCGTCTCTTTCACGCATGTGGCAAAAAGATGAGAATAATTTCCCGCGCCGAAGGCACTCCAAAAAATTTTTTAGCGACCTTCCCGTGCCCGCGCCAGGGCGCCCGCTAAATTTTTTAATGCTAATTTGTTGTTCCGCACTGAAGGTGCCCGTGACGAATTTGTTATTCCACGCCGTAGGCACCCGCTAAATTTTTTAAGCTAATTTGTTGTTTCGTGTCAAATTTTTTGTTCTACGCTGAATTTATTGTTCCGCGTTGAAGGGCACCGCGCCGAATTTGTTGTTCCAAGCCAAAGACGCATGTGCTGCTAAATATTTTTATGCTAATGTGTTGTTCCATGCAATTTTGGTTGTGGAAATAATTTTTTGGGGAATAAAGATTACGCGGGAAAAATCCTAAATGAACTGTGCCCGCGGGCACGGGTTATGACTAGTGATTAATAAAATGATCTATATCTTCCATAAAATGAAGCCAAATAGCCCCAAGCTAACAAAAATCAGCAAAAATATCCGCTGGAATCGGTAGATCACAATATTCATCTAAAAAATTAAGAGAAGAAAACATAGAATATAAAAATCTTATCTTTTAATAAAATATAGAAAATAGCACCAGACTTCGAAAAATCTGCAAAATTTTCTACTTGAACCGGGAGATTGCCATCTATAACGAAAAAATAAGAGTAGACAAAATTAGACTAATAAAAATCACATCATTTAATATAAAGATTCATATCTTACAAAAAAAGTAGAAAATATCCCCAAGCTCAGAAAAATCTGCAAAAACTTTCGTCGGAATCGGGAGATCGTCATCTTCCTCTGAATAATAGAGACAACAAAATTAGGCCAAAAATAAATCATTTCATAAAAAGATCTATATCTTTCAGAAAATGTAGAACAACAGACTCAAGTTAAGAAAAATCCGCAAAAATGTCCGTTGGAACCGAGAGATCGCCATCTGCAACTGAAAAAATAAGAGAAGACAGACGTAGACTATAAAAATCATATCATTTATAAAATGTACAAAAAAGCACCGAGCTAATAAAAATTAGCAAAAATATATGTTGGAACTGGGAGATCCCCATCTTTAACTAAAAAATAAGAGAAGACAAAATTAGGTCAAAAATCTTATCATTTAGCAAAAAGATATTTATCTTATATGAAATGTAGAAGATAGTTCCGAAGTCAGAATAATACGTAAAATGTCCGTTGGAAACGGGAGATCGCAATCTTCAACTGAAAAATAAAAGAAGAGTAGGTCAAAAAATCATATCATTTAATAAAAAGATCCATAACTTTTTGAAAATGTATAAAAATAGCACTGATCTCACAAAAATCTACAAAAATGTCATTACAACTGGGAGATCTCCATCTTCGTTTGAAAAATAAGAGATGACAAATTAGGTTATAAAAATCATATCATTTAATATAAAGATTCATATTATACAAAAAATATAGAAAATAGCCTAAAGCTCAAAATACCCGAACAAATGTCCTTTGGAACCGGAGATTGCCATCTTAAAATTAAAAAAAGAGAAGACAAAATTAGGCCAAAAATAGTACATTTCATAAAAAGATACATAACTTCCAGAAAATGTAGAAAAATCCGCGAAAATGTCTGTTGAAATCGGGAGATCGCAATCTTCAACTGAAAAATATGAGATCACAAACGTAGGCTATAAAAATTGTATTATTTAAAAAAAGTTGTATATCTTCCATAAAATGTAGAAAATATCACCGAGCTAGAAATACGGAAAAATGTTAGTTTGAATCGGAAGATCAACATGTTCAACTGAAAAATAAGAGAAGACAACATTAGGCAATAAAAATCATATCATTTAATAATAATATCCATAACTTAAAGAAAATATAGAAAATAGCCCGAAGCTCAGAAAAATCCGCAAAAATATTCGTTGAAACCGGGAGATCGTCATCTTCATTTAAAAAATAAGAGAGGAAAAAATTAGGACAAATATTGATATCATTTAATAAAATATCCATAACTTTCCAAAAATGTAGAAAAATAGCACAGAGCTCAGAAAAATCGACAAAAATATCTGTTGGAACCGAAAGATCGCCATCTTCTACTGAATAAAAAAAGATAAAATTAGGTTATAAAATCATATCATTTAATATAAAGATTCAAATCATACAGAAAATGTAGAAAATAGATCAGAGCTCAGAAAAATCCGAAAAAATGTCCGTTGGAACTGGGAGAATTCCATCTTCAACTGAAAAATAAAATAAAACAAATTTAGGTCAAAAAGCATATCATTCAATAAAAAGATAAATATCTGCCTTAAATGTAGAAAATAGCATCGAGCTCAGAAATATCCGCACAAGTCCGTTGGAACTGGGAGATCGCAATATTCAACTGAAAAAAGAGAAGACAAAATTAGGCCAAAAAATCATATCATTTAATAAAAAGACTCATATCTTCCAGAAAATGTAGAAAAAATCCCAAAGCTAAGAAAAATCTTCAAAAATGTCCGTTGGAACCGGGAGATCGCCATATTCAAATGTAGAAGAATAAATTAGGCAACAAAAATCTTGTCATTTAATAAAGAGATCCATATCTTTAACAAAATGTAGAATATAGACTTGAGCTCAGAAAAATCCGAAAAATGTCTGTTGGAACTGGGAGATCTCAAACTTCAACAAAAAAATAAGAGAAGAAAAAATTAGAATATAAAAATCATATCATTTAATATAAAGATTCTTATCTTACAAAAAGTGTACAAAATAGCACCGAGCTCAGAAAAATCCGCAAAAATGTCCGTTGGAACCGGGAGATCACCATCTTCTATTGAAAATAAGAGAAGACAAAATTAGGCCAAAATATCATATCATTATATATATCTTCCAAAAAAGTGGAAAATAGCATAGAGCTCAAAAAATTCCACACAAATATCCGCTAGATCAAGGAGATCGCCATCTTCAACTGAAAAAATAAGAAAAGAAAAAATTATGTCAAAAAATATTATCATTTAATAAAAAGATCCATAACTTCCCGAAAATGTAGAAAAATGGCCCTGAGTTAAGAAAAATCAACAAAAATGTCCGTCGGAACCAGGCGATCGCCATCTTTAATTGAATAAAAAGAAAGTACCAAATTAGGTTATAAAAATCATATCATTTAAAATAAAAATTCATATCATACAGAAAATGTAGAAAATAGCTTATAGCTTAGAAAAATCCAAAAAAATTTGTTGGAAACCGGAGATCGCCAACTTCACCTGAAATTTAAAGAAAACAAAATTAGTCCAAAAATCATATCATTTAATAAAATGATACTTATCTGCCATAAAATGTAGAAAATATCACCGAACTCTGAAAAATCCGCACAGATGTCCATTGGAACCAGGAGCTCGCAATATACAACTGAAAAAAGAAGACAAAATTAGGCCAGAAAATAATACCATTTAATAAAAAGATTCGTATCTTCAAGAAAATAAAAAAAGCCCAAGGATAAGAAAAATCCATAAAAATGTCCATTGGAACCGAGAGATCAACATGTTCAACTGAAAAATATGAGAAAAAAATTAGGATGCAAAAAGCTTGTCATCTAATAAAGAGATCCATATCTTTAATAAAATATAGAAAATAGCCTGGAGCTCAGAAAAATCCGCAAACATGTCCTTTGGAACTGGGAGATCGTGATCTACTGAAAAATAAGAAAATAAAAAATTTGGATATAAAAATCATTTCATTTAATATAAAGATTGTTATCTTCTAGAAAGTGTACAAAATAGCCCCGAGCTCAAAAAATATGTAAAAATGACTGTTGGACCCGAGAGATTGCCATCTTCAACAGAAATATAAGAGAAGACAAATTAGGGCAAAATATCATATCATTTAATAAAATGATACATATCATTCACAGAAGTGGAAAATAGCATGAAGCTCGAAAAAATCCGCAAAAATATCTGGTGGAACCGGGATATCGCCATCTTCAAAAGGATAAATTAAGCTAAAATATCATTCATTAAATAAAAAGATCGCTATCTTCAACAGGGAAATAAGAGAAGACAAATTTAGACAATAAAAATCATATCAATTAATAAAAAAATCCATATCTTTCATAAAATGTAGAAAATAGCAACAAGCTTAGAAAATGATATATAAAAATCTTATCAGTTGAGGATTATGATATCCCGATTACAATGGATATTTTTATAGATGAAGATAGTGATTTCCCGGTTTCGAATTTTGTCTTCTCTTATATTCAATTGAAGATGGCGATTTCTCGGTTTCAACGGACATTTTTGGCCTAATTTTGTCTTCTCTGATATCATTTAATAAAACGATTCATATGTTCCAAAAAATGTGAAAAATAGCCCAAAGCTAAGAAAAATCCGCAAAATTATCAGCTGGAATCGGGAGATCGTGATCTTCAATCGAAATAAAAGTAAAGACAAAATAATGCCAAAAAATCATATCGTTGAATAAAAAGATCGCCATCATCAACTGGAAAATAAGAGAATACAAAATTAGGCAACAAAAATCATATCAATTAATATAAAGATCCTTATCTTCCATGCAATATAGAAAATATCACCGACCTCAGAAAAACACCCAAAAATTTACGTTGGATATAGGTGATCGCCCTATTCAACTGAAAAATAAGAGAAGACAAAATTAGGCAATAAAATTATATCTTTTAATAAAAAGATCCATATCTTTTGGAAAATGTAGAAAATTGCACAGATCTAAGAAAAATCAGCAAAAATGTCCGTTGGAACCGGGAGACCGCCTTCTTCATCTAAAAAATAAGAGAAAACAAAATTAAGCCATAAAATCATATCATATAAAATAAATGTACATATCTTTTAGAAAATGTAGAAAATAGCCCGGAGCTCAAAAATTCCACAAAAATTTTCGTTAGAACCGGGAGATCACCATATGCAACTGAAAAATAAGAGAAGAAAAAATTAGTCTATAAAATCATATCATTTAATAAAACGATCCATATCTTCAATAAACTGTAGAAAATAGTTCCGAGTTTCGAAAAATCCACAAAAATGGTCGTTGGATCAGGGAGATCGACATCTTCAACTAAAAATCAGAGAAAAATTTGCCTATAAAAATCATATCATTTAACTTAAAGATTCATCTCTTACAGAAAATTTAGAAATAGCCCGAAGCTCAGAAAAATCCGCAAAATTTCAATTGGAACCGGGTGATATCCATCTTCAATAAAAAAAATAAGAGAAGACAAAATTAGGCCTAAAAATCGTATCATTTATTAAAAAGACCTATGACTTCCTGAAAATGTAGAAAAATATTCCAGAGCTCAGAAAAGACGCCAAAATATCTGTTGGAACCAGTAAATCGCCATCTTCAATAGAAAAATTAGAGAAGACAAATTAGGATATAAAAATCTTATCACTTAATATAAAAATCTATATCTTCCAGAAAATTTAGGAAATAGCCCGGATCTTAGAAAAATCCGCACACATGTTTGTTGGAAATGGTAGATCGTCATCTTCAACTGAAAAAAGAAAAAGACAAAATTAGGTCAAAAATAATATCATTAAATAAAAAGATCCATAACTTCCTGAAAATGTAGAAAAATAGTCCCAAGCTCAGAAATATCTGCAAAAATATCTGTTAGAAGCGAAAGATTGACATCTTCAAGGGAAAAAAATAAGAGAAGACAAAATTAGGCTAAAGATCATATCATTTAATAAAAGAGCTATATCTTCAATAAAATGTAGAAAATAGCACCGAGCTAAGAAAAATCTGCAAAAAAGTCCGTTGGAACCTGGAGATAGCCATTTTCAATTGAAAATAAGAAAAGACAAAATTAGGCTGGAAAAATCATATCATTTAATCTACAGATATATATCTTACGAAAAATTTAGAAAATAGCCAGGAGCTCAGAAAAATCTGCAAAAATATCCGTTGGAACCGGGAGATTGCCATCTTCATCTAAAAAAATATAAGAAGATAAAATTAGGCCAAAAATCATATTATTTAATAAGAAGATCCTTATCTTCTAGAAAAAGGCCTCAAGATAAAAATAATAGGCAAAAATCTCCGTTGAAACCTTGAAAACGCCATCTTCAACTAAAAAAATAAGAGATGACAACATTAGGCCAAAATATCATATCATATAATTAAATTATCCATATCTTTCATATAATGAAGAAAAATAGCCTTAAGCTAACAAAAATAAGCTAAAAAGTCTGCTGGAACAGGTGATCGCAATATTCAGCTGAAAAAATAAGAGAAGAAAAACGTAAGATATAAAAATCATATCATCTAATAAAAAATTTGTATCTTCCATAAAATGTAGAAAATAGCACCGAGTTTCTAAAAATCTGCAAAAATTTTCGTTGGGACCGGCAGATCGCCATCTTCAACTGAAAAATAAGAGTAGACAAAATTAGGCCAACAATCATATCATTTAATAAAAATATCCATATCTTCAAGAAAATTTAGAAAATAGCACTTAGTTCAGAATAATCTACAAAAATGTCTGTAGGAATTCGGAGATTGTCATCTTCAATTGAAAAATATGAGAAGACAAATTTAGGCCAAAAAATCATTTCATGTAATAAAAAGATTCATAACTTCACAAAAATGTAGAAAAATAGTCCCGAGCTCAGAAAAATGGGCAAACGTGTCATTTGGAACTGGGGGATCACCATCTTCAACTGAAAAATAAGAGAATACAAAATTAGGCAAAAAAATCATATCATTAATAAAACGATTCAAATCTTCAACAAAATATAGAAAATAGCCCTGAGCACAGAAAAATCCCCAAAAATACACGTTGGAATAGGGAGATCGTCATCTTCAAGTAAACAATAAGAGAAGATAAAATTAGGCCAAAAAGGATATAATTTAATAAAATGATCTATATCTTCCAGAAAATGTAGAAAATAGCTCCGAGCTAAGAAAAATCCCCGAAAATGTCCGTTGGGACAGAGATATTGCTATCTTCAATTAAAAAATAAGAGAAGATAAAAATAGGCAAAAATAAAATAATTTAACTAAAAGATATCTTCCAAAAAATACAGAAAATAGCTCCGAGCTAAGTAAAATCTGCAAAAATGCATGTTTGAACATGGAGATCACCATCTTTAATTGAAAATAAGTGAAGAAAAAATTAGGCTAGAAAAATCAAATCTTTTAATTTAAAGAAACATATCTTACAAAAAATAAGAAAATAGCCAGTAGATAAGAAAAAACTGTTAAAATGTCCTTTGGAACAGGGATATTGCAATCTTAATTTGAAAAATAGGAGAAGAAAAATTAGGCTTAAAATCAAATTATATAATAAAAGGTGCATATCTTCTAGAAAATGTAGAAAATATCCACTGGATTAAAAAAATCCGCAAAAATATCAGTTGGAACCCAGAGAACGATATCTTCAACTGAAAAATAAGAGAAAGGCCAAACTCATATCATTTAATGAAATGATCCATATCTTCCATAAAATAGAAAATTTGCCCCAAGCTTAGAAAATATGCAAAAATGTCAGTTGGAACCAGGATATCGCCATCTTTATCTGAAAAATATGAAAATACAAAATTAGGCCAGAAATCATATTATTTATTAAAAAGATCCATATCTTCCAGAAAATTTAAAAAATAGCATCTATTTTAAAAAAATCCGTAAAAATGTCCGTTGGAAGCGGGAGAACGTCATCTTAAACTGAAATATAAGAGAAGACAAAATAAGGCCAAAAAATCATTTCATTTATTAAAAAGTTCGCCATCATCCACATGAAAGTAAGAGAAGACAAAAATAGACAACAAAAATCATATTAAAAATTTTAAAGATTCTTATATTCCAGAAAATATTGAAAATAGCCCCGAGATCATAAAAATACGCAAAAATTTCCGTTGGAAACGGGAGATCGCCATCTTTAAATGAAAAATAAGAGAAGACAAAATTAGGCTATAAAAATCATATCATTTATTATAGATCCATATCTTACATAAAATCTAAAAATAGCATAGAGCTCAGAAAAATCCGCATAAATGTCTGTTGGAACCGGGAGATCGCCATTTTCATCCGAAAAATAAGAGAAGACAAAATTAGGCCATAAAAATCATATCATTTAATACAAAAATACATATCTTATAGAAAACTTAGAAAATAGCACAGAGAACAGAAAATTCCGCAAAACTTTTCGTTGGAATCGGGAGATCACCATATTCAAGCGAAAAATAAGAGAAGACAAACTTAGTCTATAAATATCATATCATTTAATAAAAAGATCCACATTTTCAATAAACTATAGAAAATAGTTCAGTGTTTAGAAAAATCAGCAAAAATGGACGTTGGAATCGGGAGATCGACATCTTTAACAGAAAAATCAGAGAAAAAATTAAGCCATAAAAATCATATCATTTAATCTAAAGATTGATATCTTACAGGAAAGTTAGAAAATAGCCGGGAGTTCAGAAAAATACGCAAAAATGTCCGTTGGAACCAAAGAACACCTCCTTCATCGACATAGAAGAATAAACTAGGCCTAAAAATCATCTTCTAGATAATGTAGAAAATAACCTCTATGTCAAAAAAATCCACAAAATCGCCATTGGAACCGTGAGAACGCCACCTTCAACTGAAAAATAAGAGAAACAACAATAGGCCAAAAAATCATATCATTTAATAAAATGATCCATATCTTCCATAAAATGAAGAAAAATAGCCCTAAACTAAGAAAATCAGTAAAATGTCCGCGGGAACCGGTAGATCGTAATATTCAACTTAAAAAATAAGAGAAGAAAAACGTAGGATATAAAAATAATGTCATTTAATAAAAAATTCATATCATCCATAAAATGTAGAAAATAGCACTGAACTTCGAAAAATATGAAAAAATTCTCGTTAGAACCGGGAGATCGCCATCTACAACTGAATTATAAGCGTAGACAAAATTAGGCTATAAAAATCAAATCATTCAAATCTTACAGAAAATATAGAAAATGTCCCGGAGCTCAGAAAAATCCGCAAAAATGTTTATTGGAACCGAGAGATCGTCATCTTCTTTCGAAAAATAAAGAAGATAAAATTTGGCCAAAAAATCATATCATTTCATAAAAAGATCTATATCTTTTAGAAAATGTAGAACAACAGACTTAAGCTAAGAAAAATCCGCAAAAATGTCCATTGGAACCAGGAGTTCGCCATATTCAATTGAAAAAATAAGAGAAGACAAACATATGCTATAAAAATTATATTATTTATAAAAATGTACAAAAATTAACAGAGCTTATAAAAATCCGCAAAAAGATCCGTTGGAACAGGGAAATCGCCATCTTCAACTAAAAAATAAAAGAAGCCAAAATTTGGTCAAAAAATCATATCATTAAATAAAAATATTCATAAATTTTCGAAATGTATAAATATCACCGAGCTCAAAAAAATCTGCAAAAATGTCCATTGGAATAGGGAGATCGCCATCTTCATCTGACAAATAAGAGATGACAGATTAGGTTATAAAAATCATACCATTTAATATAAAGATTCAAATCATACAGAAAATGTAGAAAATAGATCTGAGCTCAGAAAAATCTGAAAAAATGTCCATTGGAACCGGGAGATCGCCATCTTCAACTAGAATAAAAGAAGACAAAATTAGGCCAAAAATCCTATCATTTAATAAAAAGACAAATTTCTGCCATAAAATTTAGAAAATAGCACCGAGCTCAGAAAAATCCGCACAAATGTCCATTGGAACCGGGAGATCACAATATTCAACTAAAAGACGAATTTAGGCAAAAAAAATCTTATCATTTAATAAAAAGATACATATCTTCCAGAAAAAGTACAAAAAGCCCAAAGCTAAGAAAAATCTGCAAAAATGTTCGTTGGAATAGGAATATCGCCAAATTCAACTAAAAATATGACAACATAAAATTAGGCTACAAAATCTTGTCATTTAATAAAGAGATCAATATCTTTAATAAAATGTAGAAAATAGCCTCGAGCTTAGAAAAATCCGCAAAAATATTTGTTGGAATTGGAAGATCGCCATCTTCAACTGAAAAATAAGAGAAGAAAATTATATGATATAAAAATCATATCATTTAATATAAAGATTCTTATATTCCAGAAAGTGTACAAAATAGCCCCGAGCTATAAAAAAATTTGCAAAACTGTCCGTTGGAACTGGAAGGTCGCATCTTTAACTGAAAAATAAGAGAAGACACAATTAGGCCAAAATATCATATCATTTAATAAAATGATAGATATCTTCTAAAAAATGTGGAAAATATCCCGCAGTTCAGAAAAATCAGCAAAAATGTCTGTTGGAACTAGAGATCGCCATCTTCAACTGAAAAATAAGAGAAAAAAATTAAGTTAAAAATAATATCATTTATAAAAAGATCCATAACTTCCCAAAAATGTAGAAAAATAGCCCGTAACTCAGAAAAATCGACAAATATATCCATTGAAACCGGGAGATCGCCATCTTCAACTGAATAGTAAGAGAAGAAAAAAATTAGGTTATGAAAATCAAATAATTTAATAATAAAATTCATATCATACAAAAAAGTACAAAATAGTTTGGACCTCAGAAAAATCCAAAAAAATCAGTTGGAACTTGGAGACCACCATTTTAAACTGAAAAATAAAAGAAGACAAAATTAGGCCAAAAATCATATCATTTAATACAAAGATACATATTTGCCATATAATATAAAATTGCACCGAGCTAAGAAAAATCTGCTAAATGTCCATTGGAACCAGGAGAGCACAATATTCAACTGAAAAATATAATAGATAAAAATTAGGCCAAAATCATATCAATTTAATAAAAAGATTCATATCGTAAAGAAAGTGTAGAAAATAGCCTGATGCTCAAAAAAATCTGCAAAAAACGTCCGTTGAAACTGGGAGATCGCCAACTTCAACTGAAAAATAAGAGAAAAATTAGGAGATAAAAATCAAATCATTTAATATGAGATTCTTATCTTCTAGAAAGTGTACAAAATAGCCCCGAGCTCAAAACAAATCCGAAAAAATGTCCGTTGGAACCGGGAGATCGCCATCTTCAACCGAAATATAAGTGAAGATAAAATTAGCCCAAAATATCATATCATTTAATAAAATGATACATATCTTCCAAAAAAGTGGAAAATAGACCGAAGCTCAGAAAAATCTACAAAAATATCCGTTGGAACCGAGAGATCACCATCTTCAATCGAAATATAAGAGAAGCCAAAAGTAGGCCAAAATATCATATCATTTAAGAAAATGATCCCTATATTCAACTGGAAAAAAAAGAGAAGTCAAATTTAGGCTATAAAAATCATATCAATTAATAAAAAGATCCATATCTTTCATAAAACATAGAAAGTAGCACCAAACCCAGAAAATGACATATAAAAATCTTATTAGTTGAAGATGGCGATATCCCGATTACAACGTACATTTTTATAAATGAAGATGCCGATTTCTAGGTTTCGAATTTTGTCTTCTATTATATTTTAGTTAAAGATGTCGATTATCGTGTTTCAACGGACATTTTTGGCCTAATTATGTCTTCTCTTATATCATTTAATAAAACGATACTTATCTTCCAAAAATGTGAAAAATAGTCCAAAGCTCAGAAAAATCCGCAAAAAAGTCCATTGCAACCCGGAGATCGCCATCTTCAACCAAAATAAAAGCGAAGACAAAATAAGACCAAAAGATCATATCATTTAATAAAAA
The DNA here is from genome assembly GCA_030789695.1 of Scilla litardierei. Lineage (NCBI taxonomy): Eukaryota > Viridiplantae > Streptophyta > Magnoliopsida > Asparagales > Asparagaceae > Scilla > Scilla litardierei. The sequence continues at coordinate 121,595 of JAULAV010008234.1, read as the reverse complement.
GATCACCATCATCAACTGGAATATAAGAGAAGACAAAATAGGCACCAAAAAGCATATCAATTAATATAAAGATCCTTATCTTCCAAAAATAAAGAAAATAGCCTCGGCCTCTGAAAAACACACAAAAATTTCCATTGGAAACAGGAGATCGCCCTGTTAGTTTGAAAAATAAGAGAAGACAAAATTAGGCCATAACAATCATATTATTTAATATAAAGATCCATATCTTACAGAAAATGTAGAAAAAAGCACAGAGCTCAGAAAAATCCGCAAAAATTTCCATTTGAACCAGAAGACCGCCATCTTCATTTAAAAAATAAGATAAAACAAAATTAAGCATAAAAATCATATCATTTAATATAAAGATCGAAAGCTCATATCACTTATTATGAAATCATATCTCCATATTCAACTAAAAAAATAAGAGAAGAAAAACGTTGAATATAAAAATCATATCACTTATTAAAAAATTCAAATCTTCCATAAAATGTGAAAATAGCACCGAGCTTCGAAAAATCTGCAAAAATTTTCGTTGGAACCGAAAGATCGCCATCTTCCACTGAAAAATAAGAGTAGACAAAATTAGGCAAAAATCATATCATTTAATAAAAATATCCATATCTTTAAGAAAAGTTAGAAAATAGCCCTGAGGTCAGAATAATCTACAAGAATGTCTGTAGGAACCGGGAGATCGCCATCTACAATCGTAAAAATAGGAGAAGACAAATTTAGGCCAAAAAAATCATATCATTTAATGAAAAGATTCATAACTTCACGAAAATGTAGAAACATAGTCCCGAGCTCAGAAAAATCCGATAAAATGTCAATTGGAACCGGAAGATCACCATGTTCAACTGAAAAATAAGAGAATAAAAATTAGGCTAAAATCATATCATTTTTTAAAAAGATTCATAACTTCAATAAAATATAGAAAATAGCACCGAGCATAGAAAAATCCCCAAATATACACGTTAGAACAGGGGGATCGTCGTCTTCAACTAAACAATAAGAGAAATTAAGCCAAAAACTATATCATCTAATAAAATGATACATATCTTCCAGAAAATGCAGAAAATAGATCCGAGCTCAGAAAAACCCGCGAAAATGTCCTTGGAACAGAGAGATTGCTATCTTCAATTGAAAAATAAGAGAAGACAAAAGTAGGCAAAAAAATCATATTATCTAATAAAAGATTCATATCTTCTAGAAAATAGCTCCGAGCTAAGTAAAATCTGTAAAAATGTTTGTTTGAATCGGGAGACCACCATCTTCAACTAAAAATTAAGAGAAGACATAATTATGCTAAAAAAATCATATCTTTTAATTTAAAGATACATATCTTACAGAAAATTAAGAAAATAGCCAGTAGCAATGAAAAAACCGCCAAAATGTCCGTTGGAACCAGGAGATCGCCATCTTAATTTGAAAAATAAGAGAAGACAAAATTAGGCTTTAAAATAAATTTATTTAATAAAAAGATCCATATCTTCCAGAAAATGTAGAAAATAGCCTCGATGTCAATAAATCCGTAAAAATATCCTTTGGAACCGAGAGAATGCCTTCTTCAACTGAAAAATAAGAGAAGACAAAATTAGGCCAAAACACATATCATTTAATATAATGATCCATATCTTACATAAATTGTAGATAAATTGCACCGAACTTAGAAAAACTGCAAAAATGTCAGTTGGAACCCGGAGATCGCCATCTTCATCTTAAAAACACGAGAAGACAAAATTAGGCCAAAAAATTATATTATTTATTAAAAAGATCCATATCTTCCAGAAAATACAGAAAATAACATCTATGTCAAAAAAATCCGCAAAAATGTCTGTTGGAACCGAGAGAACGCAATCTTAAACTTAAAAAAAATAAGAGAAGGCAAAATTAGGCTAAAAATCACGTCATTTAATCAACAGATCCATATCTACCATAAACTGTAAAAAATAGCCCCAGGATAGGAAAAATCAGTAAAAATGTCTATTGGAACTGGTAGATCGCCATATTCATCTTAAACAATAAGAGAAGATAAAATTTGGCCAAAAATCAGATCATTTAATAAAAAGATGCATATCTTCCAGGGAATTTAGAAAATAGCCTCGAGGTCAGAATACTCTGCAAAAATGTCCGTTGGAACCGGGAGATGGCTATTTTAACAAATAAAAGATAAGACAAAATTAGGCCAAAAAATCATATCATTTCATAAAAATACATATCTTACAGAGAAAATAGAAAAATAGACTCAAGCTATGAAAAGTCCACAAAAATGTCCGTTGAAACCGGTAGATCGCCTCTTTCACTGTAAAAACAAGAAAAGAAAAATGTACGCTATAAAAATCATCTGATTTAATAAAAGATACATATCTTCCATAAAATGTAGAAAATAGCACCGAGCTCAGAAAAATCTACAAAAATATCATTTAGAACCGGGAGGTCGCCATCTTCAACCGAAAAATAATAGAATGCAAAATTAGGCCAAAATCAAATCTTTCGATAAGAAGATACATATCTTCCAAAAAATTTAGAAAAGAACCTCGAGGTCAGAATAATCCGCAAAAAAGTCTGTTGAAACTGGGATATCGCCATCTTCCGCTGAAAAATAAGAGAAGATAAAATTTGGCAAAAAAATCATATCATTTAATAAAAAGATCCATAATTTTCCGAAAATATAGAAAAAAGACCGGGCTTAGAAAAATCCGTAAAAATGTCCATTGAATACGGGAGACGCCATCTTCTACTAAAAATATGAGAAGACAAAATTAGTCAATAAAAATCATTTGATTTAATTTAAAGATCCATATCTTATAGAAAATGTAGAAAATAGCCTAGAGCTCAAAAAATCTGCACAAATGTAAATTGGAACCGAAAGATCGCCATCTTCAACTAAAAAAAGAGAATACAATTAGGCCAAAAAATCATATCATCTATAAAAATATCCATATCTTCCAGAAAAGGAAGAAAAATCCGCAAAACTTTGTGACGAAACTACGATCACCGTTTTCAACTGAAAAAATAAGTGAAGACAAATGTAGGATATGAAAATCATATTGTTTAATAAAAAGAGCCGCATATTTCATAAAATAGAGAAAATAGCACCGATCTCATAAAAATCTGCAAAAAGGTCCATTGGAATCGGAAGGTCGTTGTTTTCAACTTAAAAAAATCACATCATTTAATAAAAGATACATGTATTCCAAAAAATTTAGAAAATAGCCCGGAGGTCAGAATAATACACAAAAATGTCTATTGGAACCGAAAGATCGCCATCTTCAACTGAAAAATAAGAGAAGACAAAATTAGATCAAAAAAATCATATCCTTAATAAAAAGATTCATATCTTTCATAAAATATAGAAAATTGCCCGGAGCTTTGAAAAATCTGTAAAAATGTCCATTGGAACCGGGAGATCGTCATCTTCAACTAAAAAAGAGAATAAAAAATTAGGCCAAAAATCATATCATTTAATAATAATACATATCTTACAGAAAATAAAGAAAAATAGTCCCCAAGTAAAGGAAAGTCCGCAAAAATGTTCGTTGGAACCAGTAGATTGCCATCTTCGCCTGAAAAATAAGAGAAGAAAAATATGGTATATAAACATCATCACATTTAACAAAAAGATATATATATTCAATAAAATGTAGAAAATAACACCGAGCTAAGAAAAATCCGCAGAAATATCAATTGGAACTGGGAGATTGCCATCTTCAACTGAAAAATAAGAGAATGCTTTATTAGGCCAAACATCAAGTCATTTAATAAAATGATCCAAATTAGCCCCGAGGTCTGAATAATCCGTAATGATGTACGTTGGAACTGGGAGATCGCCATCTTCAACTAAAAAAGAGAAGACAAAATTAGGCCAAAAAATCATTGCATTTAAAAACTCATATCTGGCCGAAAATGTAAAAAATAGTCCCAAGCAAAGAAATGTCCGTAAAAATGTTTGTCAGAATCGGCAGATCACCATTTTCACCAGAAAAAAGGGAAGGAAAATGTAGGGTATAAAAATCATCTCATTTAATAAAAATATAGATATATTCCATAAAATTTAGAAAATAGCACCGAGCTCAAAAAATCCACAAAAATATCTGTTGGAACTGTAGATCGATATCTTCAACTAAAAAATAAGAGAAGGCAAAATTAGGCCAAAATCATATGATTCAAAATAGCCCCGACTGAATAATATGTAAAAATATCCGTTAGAACCGGGAGGTTGCCATCTTCAGTTGAAAAATAAGCGAATACAAAATTTGGCCCAAAAATCATATCATTTAATAAACGATCCATATTTTATAGAAAATATAGAAAAATAGTCCCAAGCAAAGAAAAGTCTGCAAAAATGTCTGTTGGAACTGGTAGATCGCCATCTTCACCGAAAAATATGTGAGAGAAGAAAAATGTAGTCGATAAAAATCATCTCATTTAATAAAAAGATACATATATTCCCCAAAATATAGAAAATAGCGCCAAGCTCAGAAAAATCCGCTAAACTATCAATTGAATCGATAGATCTCTATCCTCAACTGAAAAATAATAGAAGCCAAAATTAGGACAAAAATAAAATCATTTAATAAAAAGATCCATATCTTCCAAAAAATTTAGAAAATAGTCCCGAGGTCAGAATAATCAGCAAAAATGTCCCTTGGAACCAGAAAAATCCGCAAAAATCTTCAGCTGAAAAATAAGAGAAGACAAAATTATGCTATAAAATCATATCATTTACTATAAAGATCCATATCTTACTTATATTGTAGAAAATAGCCCGGAGCTCAAAAAATCCGCACAAATGTAAATTGGAACATGTAGATTTCCATCTTCAACCGAAACAAGAGAAGTCAAAATTGGGACAAAAAATCATATCATTTAATTAAAATATCCATATCTTCCAGAAAAGTTAAAAAAATATTCCCAAGCCAAGAAAAATCCGCAAAAATGTCTGTTAGAACGGGTAAATTGCCATCTAAAACTGAAAAAAATAGAAGACAAATGTGGGCTATAAAAATCAAATTATTTAATAAAAAGATTTTTTTTCTTTAATCAAACATAGAAAATAGCACCGAGCTCAAAAAAATCCACAAAAATGTCCGTTGGAACTGGGAGATCGCCATCTTCAACTGAAAAATATGAGAAGGCAAAATTAGGCAAAAATTATATCATTTAATAAAAAATAGATTTATATCAAAAAATTTAGAAAATATCCTCGAGGTCAGAATAATACGCAAAAATATCGGTTGGAACCGGGTGATCGCCATCTCCAACAAAAAATAAAAGAAGACAAAATTAGACCATATAAAAGATATCATTTAATATAAAGATCTATATCTTCCAGAATATGTAGAAAATAGCCTGGAGCTCAGAAAAATTCGTAAAAATTTCCGTTGGAACCGAGAGATTGCCATCTTCAACTTAAAAAATTAGCGAAGACAAACATAGGCTGTAAAAATCATATCATTTAATTAAAAATTTCTATCTTCCATAAAATGTAGAAAATAGCATCGAGCTTAAATAAATCTGCAAAAATGTTCGTGGAAACCGAGAGATCGCCATCTTCAAATGAAAAGTAAGAGAAGACAAAATTGGTCTATAAAAATCATATCATTTAATATAATGATTCATATCATTCAGAAATTGTAGAAAATATCCCAGAGCTCAGTAAAATCTGCAAAAAAAATGTTAGTTGGAACCAGGAGATCGTCATCTTCATTGGAAGAATCGAGAAGATAAACTTAGGAAAAAAATTATATCATTTTATAAAAAGATCCATCATTCATAAAATTTATAAAAACAAACTCAAGCTAAGAAAAATCCGCAAAATGTCCATTGAAACCGGGAGATCGCCATCTTCAACTGAAAAAACAAGGGAAGACAAACGTAGACTATATAAATCATATCATTTATAAAAATGTAGAAAATAGCACCGAGCTTATAAAAATCCGTAAAAATTTCCGTTTGGACAGGGAGATCGCCATCTTCAACTGAAAAATAGGACAAGATAAAACATGCCAAAAATCATATCATTTAATTAAAAGATTTAAATCTTCCAGAAAATTTAGAAAATAGTCCCAAGGTCAGAAGAATACGCAAAATGTCCAGTTACAAACAGGAGATCGCTATCTTCAACAGAAAAATAAAAGAAGGAAAAATTATGTCAAAAATCATATCATTTAATAAAAAGATCCATAACTTCACGAAAATGTAGAAAAATAGCCCCGAGTACAGAAAAATCCGAAAAATGTCCTTTGGCATTGAGAGATCGCTATCTTCAACTGAAAAATAAGAGATGACAAAATTAGGCCAAAAAATCATATCATTTTATAAAAAGATACATATCTTCCAGAAATATAGAAAAATTGTCTCAAGTAAAGAAAAAGCTGTGAAAATGTCCATTGAAACAAGGAGATCGTCATCTTCAGCTGAAAAATTAGAGAATACAAACATAGGCTATAAAAATCATATTATTAAATAAAAAGTTCTATATCTTCCATAAAATTTAGAAAATAGCATCAAGCTCAAAAAAATACGCAAAAATTTCCGTTGGAAAGGGGAGATTTCCATCTTCAACTGAAAAATAAGAAAAGAAAAAAAATTAGGATATAAAAATCAGATCATTTATATAGATGAAGATGTCGATCTGAATTTTGTCTTCTCTTATATTTCACTTGAAGATGGCGATTTCCCAGTTTCAATGGATATAATTTGGCCTAATTTTTTCTTCTCTGATATCATTTAACAAAATGATCCATATCATCCAGAAAATGTGAAAAATAGCCCGAAGCTCAGAGAAATCGGCAAAAATGTCTGTTGGAATCGGGAGATCATCATCTTCAACCGAACTATAAGAGAGGACAAGATAAGGCTAAAAATCATATCATTTAATAAAATGATTGCCATCATCCACTGGAAAATAAGACAAGACAAAATTAGGCAACTAACATCATATCAATTAATACAAAGATCCTTATCTTCCAGAGAATAAAGAAAATAGCCCTAAGCTAAGAAAAATCCGCAAAAATTTCCATTGGAAACGGGAGATCCCCATCTTCCTCTGAAAATAAGAGAAGACAAAATTTGGCCATAAAATCATATCATTTAATATAAAAATCTATATCTTCAAGAAAATATAGAAAATAGCCCAGAGCTTCGAAAAATATGCCAAAAATTTCCGTTGGAACCAGGAGATAGCCATCTTCAAGTGAAAAATAAGAGAAGACAAAATTAGGCCATAAAAATCATATCATTTAATATAAAGATCCATATCTTAAAAAAAGTAGAAAATAGCTTAGAGCTCAGAAAATTCTACAAAAATTTCTGTTGTTTCCGAAAGATCGCCATATTCAATTGAAAAAAATAAGAGAAGACAACTTAGTCCATAGAAATCATATCATTTAATAAAAAGATACATATCTTCAATAACCTGTAAAAAATAGTTTAGAGTTTAGAAAAATCCGCAAAAAAGGTCGTTGGAACCGGGAGAGCGGCAATTTCAACGGAAAAAATAAGAGAAGAAAAAATTAGGCTATAAATATCATATCACTTAATATAATGATTCATATCTTACTGAAAGTTTAGAAAATAGCCTGAAACTTAGAAAATCCGCAAAAATGTCCATTGGAAATGGGAGATCGCCATCTTCAACTAAAAAGAAAGAGAAAACAAAATTAGGCCAAAAAATCATATCATTTAATAAAAAATCCATAACTTCTCGAAAATGTAGAAAAATAGTCCCAAGTCCAGAAATATCCGCAAACATGTCCATGGGAAGCGGGAGATGGCTGTCCTCAAATGAAAAATAAGAGAAGACAAACTTAGGCTACAAAAATCGTATCATTTAATAAAAAGAGCCATATCTTCAATAAAATGTAGAAAATAGCCCCGAGCTCAGAAAAAGATGTAAAATGTCCGTTGGAATTAGGAGATCGCCATATTAAACTGAAAAATAAGAGAAAACAAAATTGGGCTATAAAAATCATATCATTTACTCTAAAGATGTGTATTTTACAGAAAATGTGAAAATAGCCTGGAGCTCAGAAAAATCGGCAAAAATATCTGTTGGAACGAGGCGATTGAAAAATATAAGAAGATAAAATTAGGCCAAAAATCATATTATTTAATAAAAAGATCCATATCTTCTAGAAAATGTAGAGGTAGCCTTTAGGTCAAAAAAATTCGCAAAAATCTCTGTTGGAATCGTGAGAACGCCATCTTCAACGGAAAAAAAAATAAAGAGAAGACAACATTAGGCCAAAAAATCAAATCATTTATAAAATGATCTATATACTCCATAAAATGAAGAAAAATAGCCCTAGAGCTAACAAAATTCAGTAGAAATTTCTGCTGGAACTGGTAGATCGCAATATTCAACTAAAAAAATAAGAGAAGGAAAATGTAGGATATAAAAATCATACCACTTAATAAAAAATTCATATCTTCCATAAAATGTAGAAATAGCACCGAGCTTCGAAAAATCCACAAAAATTTCTTTTGGAACCGGGAGATCGCCATCTTCAACTGAAAAATGAGTGTAGACAAAATTAGGCTACAAAAATCATATCATTTAATATAAAGATTCATATCTTACATAAACTGTAGAAAATATCACGCAGCTCAGAAAAATATTTGTTTGAACCGGGAGATCGTCATCGTCATCACAAAAATAGAGAAGACAAAATTAGGCCAAAAATCATATCAATTCATAAAAAGACCCATATCTTCCATAAAATGTAGAAAAAACACAAATCTTAGAAATATCCGCAAAAATGTCCACGGGGACCGGGAGATCGCCATATTCAACTAAAAAATGAGAAGACAAAATTAGTCTACAAAAAATCTTGTCATTTAATAAAGAGATCCATATGTTTAATAAAATGTAGAAAATTGCATGGAGCTTAGAAAAATTCGCAGAAATGTCCATTAGAATTGGAAGATCACCATCGTCAACTGAAAAATAAGATAAGAAAAAATTAAGATATAAAAATCATATCATTTAATTTAAAAATTCTTATCTTCCAGAAAATGTACAAAATAGTCACCCTGAACTAAGAAAAATCCGCAAAAATGTCTGTTGGAACTGGGAGATCACATTTTTAACTGAAAAAAATAAAAGAAGACAAAATTAGGCCAAATTATCATACCATTTAATAAAATGATACATATCTTCCAAAAAAAAGTGGAAAATAGCCCGGCGCTCAGAAAAATCTGCAAAAATGTCCATTGGAACCGGGATATTGCCATCTTCAACTAGAATATAAGAGAAGACAAAATTAGGCCAAAAAATCATCTAATTTAATAAAAAGATCACCATCTTCAACTGGAAAATAAGAGAAGACTAATTTAGGCTATAAAGATCATATCAATTAATAAAAAGATCCATATCTTTCATAAAAATGTAGAAAAAAGTTCCAAGCTCATAAAATGATATATAAAAATCTTATTAGTTGAAGATGGCGATATTTCGATTACAACTGACATTTTTATAGATGAAGATGGCGATTTTCAAGTTCTAAATTTTGTTTTCTTTAATATTTCAGTTGAAGACATTGATTTCCCGGTTTCAACGGACATTTTTTGGCTTAATTTTGTCTTCTCTGATATCATTTAACAAAACTGTCCATATCTTCCAAAAAATGTGAAAAACAACTCGGAGCTCAATAAATCCGCAAAAATGTCCGTTGGAACTGGGAGACCGCCAGTTTTCAACCAAAATATAGAGAAGATAAAATAAATCCAAAAATTCATATCATTTAATAAAAAGATCGCCATCATCAGCTGGAAAATAAGAGAAGAAAAAATTAGGCAACAAAATTCATATCAAAAATATAAAGATTTTTATATTCCAGAAAATATAGAAAATAGTCCCGAGCTCAGAAAATATGCAAATATTTCCGTTGGAAATGGGAGTCGCCATCTTCAATCGAAAAATAAAAGAAGACAAAATTAGGCCATAAAAATCATATCATTTAATATATAGATAGATCCATATTTGAAAATAGCCCAAAGCTCAAACAATCCGCATAAAAGTCTGTTGGAACCGAGACATCGCCATCGTCAATTGAAAAACATGAGAAGACAAAATTAGGCCATAAAAATCATATCATTTAATACAAAGATTCATATCTAACAGAAAATGTAGAAAAAAACATAGAGCTCAGAAAATTCCGCAATAATGTAGGAACTAAAAAGTATATCATTTAATAAAAAATTGATATCTTCCACAAAATATAGAAAAACGCACCGAACTTCGAAAAATCTACTAAAATTTCTGTTGGAACCGAGAGATCATCATTTACAACTGAAAAAAGAGCAGACAAAATTAGGCTGTAAAAATCATACCAATTAATATAAAGATTCATATCTTACAGAAAATGTAGAAAATATCTCGAAGCTCAGAAAAATCCGCAAAAATTTCGTTGGAACTGGGAGATCATCATCTTTTTCTGAAAAATAGAGAAGACAAAATTAGGCCAAAAAATCATATCATTTCATAAAAAAGATCCATGTCTTTTTGAAAATGTAGAACAACAGACTCAATCTAAAGAATTTGCAAAAATGTCCATTGGAACAGGGAGATTGCCATCTTCAACTGAAAAAAATTAGAGAAGACTAACGTAGGCTATAAAAATCAGATCATTTATAAAAATATAGAAAATATCACAGACCTTATAAAAATCCGTTGGAACAGGGAGATCACCATCTTTAACTGAAAAATAAAGGAAGAGACAAAATTAGGCCAAAATATTATCATTTAATAAAAAGCTACATATCTTCCAAAAAATTTGAAACTAGTCCCGAAGTAAGAATAATACGCAAAATGTCCGTTAGAAATGGGAGATTGCTTCAACTATAAATTAAAAGAAAACAAAATTATGGCAAAAAATTATATCATTTAATAAAACGTTCCATAAGTTTTCAAAAATGTAGAAAATAGCCCTGAGCTCAGAAAAATCCGCAAAAATGTCCTTTGGAACATGAAGATCGCCATCTTCTACTCAAAAATAAGAGATGACAAATTAGGTTATAAAAATATATAATTTAATATAAAGATTCATATTATACAAAAATATAAAAAATAGCCTGAGCACAAAACAATTCTGCACAAATGCCCATTGAAACTGGGAGATCGCCAGCTTCAACTGAAACAAATAAGAGAATACAAACGTAGGCTATAAAAATCGCATTATTTAATAAAAAGTGATATATCTTCCATAAAATGTGGAAAATTGTACCAAGCCCAAAAAATACGCAAAAGTGTCTGTTGGAAACGGAAGATCGCCAAATTCAACTGAAAAATAAGAAAAGACAACATTAGGCTATAAAAATCATATCATTTAATATAAAGATTCTTATCTTCTAGAAAGTGTGGAAAATATCCCCAAGCTCAGAAAAATCCGTAAAAATTTCCGTTGGAACCGAGAGAACGCCATCTTCAACCAAAATATAAGAGAAGACAAAATTAGGCCAAAATATCCTATCATTTAATAAAACGATCCATATCTTCCAAAAAAGTGGAAAATAGCACGGAGCTCAGAAAATTCCACAAAAATGTCTGTTGGAACCGAAAGGTCGTGATCTTCAACCGAAATATAAGTAAAGATAAAATAAGGCCAAGAAATCATATCATTTAACAAAAAGATCGCCATCATCAACCGAAAAATAAGAGAAGATAAAATTAGGCAACAAAAATTATATCAATTAATATAAAGATCCTTATCTTCCAGAAAATATAGAAAATAGCCCCGACCTTTAAAAACACGCAAAAATTTCAGTTGGAAACGGGAGTTCGCCCTATTCATCCGAAAAATATGTGAAAAAATTGGGCTATAAAAATAATTTCATTTAATAAAAAGTTCCATATCTTACGGGAAATGTAGAAAATAGCACAGAGCTCAAAAAATCTGCAGAAATGTCTGTTGGAACCGAGAGACTTCCATATTCATCTTAAAAATAAGAGAAAACAAAATTAGGCCATAAAAATCATATCAGTTAATATAAGATCCATATATTATAGAAAATGAAGAAAATAGCCCAGAGCTCAAAAAATTCTGAAAAAATTTTCGTTGGAACCAGGAGATCGCCATATTCAACTGAAAAATAAGAGAAGAAAAACTTAATCTATAAAAATCATATCATTTAATAAAAAGGTCCATATCTTCAATAAACTGTAAAAAAAGTTTCGAGTTTAGAAAAATCCGTAAAAAGGCTGTTAGATCGGGGAGATCGACATCTTCAACTAAAAAATCTGAGAAAACAAAATTAGACAATAAAAATTATATCATTTAACATAAAGATTCATATATCACTGAAAATTTAGAAACTAGCTCGAAGCTCAGAGAAATCTACAAAAACATAAGTTGGAACCTGGCGATCACCATCTTCAATGAAAAAAATTAAGAGTAGACAAAATTAGGCCTAAAAAGCATTTCATTTAATAAAAAGATCTATGACTTCCCGAAATTGTAGAAAAATTGTCTCGAGCTCAGAAATAGCCACAAACATATCCTGGAATCGGGAAATCGACATCTTCAACTTAAAAATAAGAGAAGAAAAAATTAGACAATAAAAATTATATCACTTACTATAAAAATACATATCTTCCAGAAAATTTAGTAACTAGATTAGGTCTTAGGAAAATCCGCATAAATGTTCGTTGGAAATGGGAGATCGCCATGTTTAACTAAAAAAGAGAAGACAAAATTAGGCCAAAAATTCATATCATTTAATAAAAAGATACAGAACTTCCCAAAATGTATAAAAATAGTCTCAAGCTCAGAAATATTTGCAAAAATGTCCGTTGGAAGCGAGAGATTGACATCTTCAATTGAAAAGTAAGAGAAGACAAAATTAGGCTAAAAATCATATAATTTAATAAAAAGAGCCATATCTTCTATAAAATGTAGAAAATAGCCCCAAGCTCAGAAAAAACTGCAAAAATGTCCATTGGAACCGGGAGATCGCTATTTGCAACTGAAAAATAAGAGAAAACATAATTAGCTATAAAAATCATATCATTTAACATAAAGATATTAAATATTTTACAAGAAATTTAGAAAATAGCTCGGACCTCAGAAAAATCCTCAAAAATGTCCTTGAAACCAGGAGATCGCCATCTTCTTCTGAAAAATATAAGAGATAAAATTTGGTGAAAAAATCATATTATTTAATAAAAAGATCCTTATCTTCCAGAAAATGTAGAAAATAGCCTCAAGGTCAAAAAAATCCACAAAAATCCACAAAAATCCGGTGGAACCGTGAGAATGCCATCTTCAACTGAAAAGAAGAGAAGACAACATTAGGCCAAAAAATAATATCATTTAATAAAATGATACATATCTTTCATGAAATGAAGAACCGCGGGCAGGCAGGGTTCATTTAAGATTTCCCTCAAAATCTTTGTTCTCCCCAAAAGTTATTTCTCCCTCCAAAATTTAAACGAACAAAAATGTAGCTTCGGCACGGGTGCCCTCGGTCACGGTTAATTTAAGATATCCTCTCAAAATATTTGTTCTTCTCAAAATTTAAACGAACAAAAATTTAGATTTGTTCTCCTCAAGAATTAGTTTCCCCTCCAAAATTTAAACGAACAAAAATTTAGCGGGTGCGGGCGTGGGTGCCTTCGGTGCGGTTCATGCAAAATATCCCCCCAATATTAGATTCCCTAATTTTAAAATAAACAACAATAAGTAAAGCGTAACAATTGATATTTAATTTCCCATCATAGTGGCCTGCTAAACAGAATGAGTGAGTCAGGGATACCACGAGGCGGGGTCGGATGCGGCAGAAAGAGGAAACCTACTGGAGTTGCCAGACCAGGGCGTCCGCCAGTCGATCGGAGCGAGTCATCTCAAGGAGAGAGCGATCCCTTGGGAGGACGGAGCTCCATGCCAATTGAGTGGACATGCACCGGTCAACAAAGACCGACTCCTCAGGCATGACCTTTGGGCCAGCCTCGAGCATCAACAGGGTGCCACCCACACCGGCCAGAGACATCTTGGCCAGACTGACAGGGGCGGCCACTTCCGCCAGCGGGAGGGTCGCTCCCGAGACGATCGACATCTCAAGGACCGTAGAGGGGCGGACCTCTATGGTCTTTCTCTTCTTCTTCTTCTTCTCTTCGGGCCCCCTAGACTCCGGATGGGGGCACTTCTGCTCCCCACCACAACCACCCGCAGGCGCTCGAGGCACCGGGTCGGTGCCCCCGTTGCCCCCTTCGGCACGGGCAGAGCTGGGCAGACCGACGGCCACGATCTCCTCCGCAAGGGATTCAACCGCAACCTGGGCCGACAGCGCTACAGTGACTGCAAGCTCCAGCCTCGCCACCGCCGGGTCGGCACGACGGATCTCATCCTCCACCATGCGACGAGGCGCATGACCAGAAGGGTTTCCTCGGCCGCTGCTGGATCCCGGCGAATGAGTTTACCGACGTCACGGCTGAATTCCCGACCCGTCATTTCTACGGGGAGAAAGAAGATTAGAGTAAGCAAAAGGCGAGGCAGAAAGAAAATGGAACACATACCTGGGGACCACATGACGGTCTTAAGGAGTAGGTCGTCCAGCAGGGGCCAGACCGACCTCTCCACTAAGGCAGAGACGACAACAACCGGACCGTAGCCTGATCGGCCTTTGAGAGGGTCAACGTCAAGTCATACTGACGTAGACCATCCAACCTGTCAGGATCACGGCATCCCTGGGGAAAACAAAAAGACGTAGTTCGAGCTCCAGTCCCCCACCCAACGGGGCAGGCCAAGCAAGCACTCCCTCCCTGCTTGGGCGCAGATGTGCTGCCACGATCCTCGACCGACCATCTGAACCCGGAAATAGTAGAAGAAGAGGGGCTGGGTCGGCTCTAAGCGGTGGATACTGCAGATCATAACGAACCCGACCAGTGCCACCATTGAATACGGGGTCAGCTGGCACATGGCCACCATCAAGAACTCCATGACCAAGATGATGAAAGGATGGAGGGGGAAGCAGAGCCCTATGCTGAAGGGGATCCGGACGTCATACAGGTGACAAAAATACTTCTCCCAGATCTCCGTGGCCGTCGAGAAGGGGACTGTAGACAATGACCTAAGGATCACCGGGGGAACGTCGAACCTCTCCGTTGCCTGAACCTCATCTATACAGACCAGGTCCTCAAATAGAAAGCCCTTTCCTTTGTCCGAAACTGGACGTATCGCCGGGGGGTGCTAGGCCTTGAGGACGGAGGAGTACCTGACTCAGGAACCGGAGGAGCCCCAGACCCAGACGCGGAACCACCTATTCTAAGTGTGGCCATATGACAGATCGAGTGGGGCAAATAAGGAGAAGGAGGTTACCTTGAAAGGAATCCAAAGGGAGGGAGACGAAGGAGAATTTACAGGTATTCGCAAGAACATGGTCTGATCGAAAAGCGCGAAAGATCAAATTCAGACGGGCGGAGTCTTTATATGAGGAACAATCCCAGAATCAGGGCTGTTCAAAGGAGGACGGGTGGCGACATCTGGCGACCGGCGGCGCTTCGAATTCTGCACCCAGTGGCAGGAGAAGTTCAATCGGCCAACGTCATGATGGCTCCTATTTAATGGCATTTCGACCGACGTGCCTATCAAAATCCACACAAGTCACATCGCCCGAACCGAACCGACAGAATCTGAACGGCCCGAGCGATGTGGGCAATTGATACGGCCATCTTCTGACGTCCCAACAGGGAGCAGTCCAAGCCCACGTTGGAAGCAGGAGGCCCCCCAAAAGGAGTTCGGGCCGACCATTGAGGCCCTCACGAGGACTCAAAATCGGGTCGGCCACGATCGGGACGTGCGCTCTGTCAGCCCACGTCAGCGGGAGCTAACCGCTCGCCAAAACACTCTACACAAAGACCTTGTTTTCCCCTTTGCATTCCCTCGCCTAACTCGGTCCGAGGACACGCGTATCGACCACCCTGTGAGCCATACCGGTCCTGTCGTGCATCTTTCAGATCTGTTCTGACTTAGGCATCGGAGGGAACTTGGCCGGAACCAAGGTCCGGCCGCCCTGTCGAGCTTCTTCGTCTGTCCAGGCTAAGCAGATCCCGCGACGCCGAGGCTACCCCTCAGTGCCACGCCGACCAAGGCCGAGCAGATCTCGCGGTGCCGAGGCTACCCCTCAGCACCTCATTGACCGAGGCCAAACGCTCCCATCAACGAGCCTACTTGCCCTCGACACGCCAAGGTTACCTTTTGGAGAGCAAGCGTAAGGATCCAAGCTACCCCCGTCGGGCATTCGCATACTTGACATAACCTAAGGGTCCCTCCTGACCCATTGACCACGTTGACCTTCCGTCCTTCGGTCAACAATTCAGTGGTGAGAAAACACCCGTAAACAAGATACATATCTTCAATAAACTGTAGAAAATAGTCCCGAGCTCAGACAAATCCGCCAAAATGTCTGTTGGAACTGGGAGATCGACATCTTTAACAAAAAAATAAGATAAGACAAAATGAGGTCAAAAAATTGTATCATTTAATAAAATGATTCATAAATATTAGAAAATAGCTTGGAGCTCAGAAAAATCCACAAAAATGTCTGTTGGAACTGGGACATCGACATCTTCAACTGAAAAATAAGACAAAACAAACTTATGCTATAAAATCATTTCATTTAATAAAAAGATCCATATGTTCCATAAAATGTAGAAAATAGCTTGAAACTCTGAAAAATATGCAAAATTGTCTGTTGAAAATAGGAGATCTCCATCTTCAACTGAAAAAAATAGGAGAAGACAATATTAGATCAAAAAATCATATCCTTAATAAAAAATTCATATCTTTCATAAAATATAGAAAATTGCTCGGAGCTCTGAAAAATATGTAAAAATGTCCATTGGAACCGGGATATCGCCATCTTTAACTAAAAAAAGAGAATACAAAATTAGGCCAAAATTCATATCATTTAATAAGAAATATATCTCTTTTAGAAAATGTAGAAAAATAGTCCCAAGCGAAGGAAAGTCCACAAAAATGTCCATTAGAACCAGTAGATAGCCATCTTCACCTGAAAAATAAGAGAAGAAAAATATAGTATATAAAAATCTTCTTATTTAATAAAAGATGCATATATTCAATAAAATGTAGAAAATAACACCGAGCTAAGAAAAATCCGCCAAAATATCAGTTGGACCTGGGAAATCGCCATCTTCAATTTAAAAATAAGAGAAGGCTAAATTAGGCCAAAAATCAAGTCATTTAATAAAAAGATCCAAATTAGCCCCGAGGTCAGAATAATCCGAAAAAATGTAAGTTGGAACCAAGAGATCGCCATCTTCAACTAAAAAGAGAAGACAAAAATTAAGCCAAAACATTGCATTTAAACAAATTCATATCTGACAGAAAATGTAGAAAAATAGTTCCGAGCAAAGAAATGTCTGTAAAAATGTTCGTCGGAACAGGTAGATCTCCATTTTCACTAAAAAAATAAGAGAAAAAACTGTAGGCTATAAAAATCATCTCATTTAATAGAAAGATATATATTTTTAATAAAATGTAGAAAATAGCACCGAGCTCAGAAAAATCCACAAAAATATCACTTGGAACTGGAGATCGACATCTTCAACTAAAAAAATAAGAGAAGGTAAAATTAGGCCAAAATCAAATCATTCAATAAAACGATCCAAATCTTCTAGAAAATTTAGAAATATCCCCGACGTCAGAATAATCCGTAAAATGTCTGTTTGAACCGAAAGATCGCCATCTTCAGTTGAAAATAAGAGAATACAAAATTTGGCCAAAACATCATATTATTTAATAAAAAGTTCCATATCTTACAGAAAATATAGAAAAATACTCCCAAGCAAAGAAAAGTCTGCAAAAATGTACGTTGGAACTGGTAGATCGCCATATTCACCTAAAAATAAGAGAAGAAAAATGGAGGCTATAAAATCATCTCATTTAATAAAAAAGATACATATATTCCATAAAATATAGAAAATAGCACTGAGTTCAGAAAAATCCGCTAAATTATCGGTTAAACCGGGAGATCGCTATCTTCAACTTAAAATAAGAGAAGACAAAATTAAGACAAAAATCAAATCATTTAATAAAAAGATCCATATCTTCCAGAAAATTTAGAAAATAGCCCCGACGTCAGAATAATCCACAAAAATGTCCCTTGGAACCAGAAAAATCCGCAAAAATCTTCGGCTGAAAAATAAGAGAAGATAAAATTATGCTATAAAATCATATCATTTAATATAAAGATCCATATATTTTAAATATTGTAGAAAATAGCCCTGAGCTCAAAAAAATCCGCACAAATGTAAATTGGAACCGGGAGACGACATCTTCAACTGGAACAAGAGAAGAGAAAATTAGGCCAAAAATCATATCATTTAATTAAAATATCCATTACTTCCAAAAAAGTTAAATAATATTCCCAAGCCCAGAAAAATCCGCAAAAATATCTGTTAGAACGAGTAGATCGCCATGTTCAATTGAAAAAAATAAAAGAAGAAAAATGTAGGCTATAAAAATCCATATTACTTAATAAAAGATTTTTATCTATAATCAAATATAGAAAATAGCATCGAGCTCATAAAAATCCACAAAAATGTTTGTTGGAACCCGGCGATCGCCATCTTCAACTGAAAAATATGAGAAGACAAAATTAGGCCAAAAATCATATCATTTAATAAAAAATAGATTTATATCAAAAAATTAGAAAATATATCTGAGGTCAAAATAATACGCAAGAATATCGGTTGAAACCATGTGATCGCCATCTTTACCTGAAAAATAAAAGGAAGTCAAAATTAGACCATAGAAATGATATCATTTAATTTAAAGATCTGTTTCCAGAATATGTAGAAAATAGCTTGGAGCTCAGAAAAATCTGTAAAAGTTTTCGTTGGAACCGAGAGAATGCCATCTTCAACTTAAAAAATAAGAGAAGACAAACATATGCTATAAAAATTATATCATTTAATAAAAATTCTACATCTTCCATAAAACGTAGAAAATAGCACCGAGGTCAAAAAATCCGCAAAAATGTTCGTTGGAACCAGGAGATTGCTATCTTCAAATGAGAAGTAAGAGAAGACAAAATTGGGATATAAAAATCATATCATTTAATATAACGATTCATATCTTTCAGAAATTGTAGAAAATATCCCGGAGCTCAGTAAAATCCGTAAAAATGTTAGTTGGAACCAGGACATCGTCATCTTCATCGAAAAAATAGGGAAGATAAAATTTGGCACAAATTAAATCATTTTATAAAAAGATCCAAATCTTTATAAAATTTATAAAAACATACTCAAGCTAAGAAAAATCCGCAAAAATGTCCATTGGAACCGGGAGATTGCTATCTTAAACTAAAAAAATTAGGGAAGACAAACGTAGACTATAAAAATCATATCGTTTATAAAAATGTAGAAAATAGAACCGTGCTTATAAATATCCGCAAAAATTTTCGTTGGAACAGGCAGATCGCCATCTTCAACTGAAAAATAGGAGAAGACAAAATTGGGCCAAAAATTATATCATTTAATGAAAAGATTCGTATCTTCCAGAAAATTAGAAATTAGTCCCAATGTCAGAACAATATGCTAAATGTCCAGTTAGAAACGGGAGACCGCTATCTTCAACGGAAACATAAAAGAAGGAAAAATTATGTCAAAAAATCATATCATTTAATAAAAAGATCCATAACTTCACGAAAATGTAGAAAAATAGCCCCGAGCTCAGAACAATCAGCAAAAATTTCCATTGGAACGGGAGATCGCCATCTTCAATTGAAAAATAAGAGATGACAAAATTAGGCCAAAAAATCATATCATTTCATAAAAAGATACATATCTTCTAGAAAATATAGAAAAATAGTCGCAAGTTAAGAAAAAGCTGCGAAAATGTCCGTTGAAATTGGGAGATCGTCATCTTCAACTTAAAAAATAAGAGAATACAAATGTCGGCTATAAAAATCATATTATTATAAAAAGTTATATATCTTCTATAAAATTTAGGATATAAAAATCAGTTGGGATGGGGAGATCGCCATCTTCAACTGAAAAAGAAAAAAGAAAAAAATTAGGATATAAAAATCATATCATTTATATAGATGAACATGGAGATTTTCTGGTTTCGAATTTTGTCTTCTCTTATATTTCAGTTGATGATGGCGATTTCCCGGTTTCAACAGACATTCTTTGGCCTAATTTTTTCTTCTTTGATATTATTTAACAAAACAATCCATATCTTCCAGAAAATGTGAAAAATAGCATGGAGCTCAGAAAAATCCGCAAAAATGTCCGTTGGAACCTGGATATCGCCATCTTTAACCAAATATAAGAGAATACAAAATAAGGCTAAAAATCTATCATTTAATAAAATGATCGCCATCATCCACTAGAAAATAAGAGAAGACAAAATTAGGCAACAAACATCATATCAATTAATATAAAGATCATTATCTTCCAAAAATTAAAGAAAATAGCCCCAAGCTTAGAAAAATCCGCAAAAATATCCGTTGGAATTGGGAGATCGCCATCGTCCTTTGAAAAATAAGAGAAGACAAAATTAGGCCATAAAAATCGTACCATTTAATATAAAAATCTATATCTTCCAGAAAATATAGAAAAGAGCCCAGAGCTCCGAAAAATACGCAAAAATTGCTGTTGGAACCAGGGGATAGCCATCTTCAACTGAAAAATAAGATAAAACAAAATTAGGCCATAAAAATCATATCATTTAATACAAAGATCCATATCTTACAGAAAATGTAGAAAATAACCCAGAGCTCAAAAAATTCTGCAAAAATTTTTGTTGTTACCGGAAGATCGCCATATTCAACTGGAAAATAAGAGAATACAAACTAAGTCCATAGAAATCATATCAGTTAATAAAAAGATACATATCTTCAATAAACTGTAGAAAATAGTTCCGAGTTTAGAAAAATCTGCATAAATGGTCGTTGGAACCGGGAGAGCAACATCTTCAACTGAAAAATAAGAGAAGTCAAAATTAGGATATAAAAATCATATCATTTAATATAATGATTCATATCTTACAGAGAATTTAGAAAATAGCCTGAAGCTTAGAAAATCCGCCAAAATGTCTGTTTGAAATGGGAGATCACCTGCCGTCTTCAGCTGAAATAAAGAGAAAACAAAATTAGGCCAAAAAATCATATCGTTTAATAAAAAATCCATAACTTCCCGAAAATGTAGAAAAATAGTCCCAAGTTTAGAAGTATCCAAAAAAATGTCCACTGGAAGCGGGAGATTGCCATCTTCAAATGAAAAATAAGAGAAGAAAATATTAGGTTACAAAAATCATATCATTTAATAAAAAAGCCTTTTCTTTAATAAAATGTAGAAAATAGCCCCAAGCTCAGAAAAAGCCGCAAAAATGTCCGTTGGGAACTAGGGCCATATTAAAATGAAAAATAATAGAAAACAAAATTAGGCTATAAAAATTATATCATTTAATCTAAAGATAAGTATCTTACAAAAAATGTGAAAATAGCCTAGTGCTCAGAAAAATAGGTAAAAATGTCTGTTGGAACCGGGAGATCGCCATCTTTGTTTGAAAAATATGAGAAGATAAAATTAGGCCAAAAATATTATTATTTAATAAAAAGATCCATATCTTCCAGAAAATATAGAAATAGTCTTTAGGTTGAAAATCCGCAAACATCTCTGTTGGAACCGTGAGAACGCCATCTTCAACGGAAAAAAATAAGAGAAGACATCATTAGGCCAAAAAATCGTATCATTTAATAAATGATCTATATCTTCCATAAAATGAAGAAAAATAGCCCCAAAGCTAACAAAAATCAGTATTAAAAAAGCTGATTGAACCGGTAGATTGCAATATTCAAATGAAAAAATAAGAGAAGAAAAATATAGGATATAAAAATCATACCACTTAATAAGAAATTCACTTCTTCCATAAAATGTAGAAAATATCACCGAGCATTGAAAAATCCACAAAAATTTCCGTTGGAACTAGGAGATCGCCATCTTCAATTAAAAAATAAGTGCAGACAAAATTAGGCTATAAAAATCACATCATTTAATATAAAGATTCATATCTTACATAAACTGTAGAAAATATCGTGGAGCTCAAAAAAATATTTGTTGGAACCGGAGATCGTCATCTTCATCTAAAAATAGAGAAGACAAAATTAGGCCAAAAAATCATATGAATTTATAAAAAGACCCATATCTTCCAGAAAATGTAGAAAAAAGCACAAATCTTAGAAATATCCGCAAAAATGTCCACGGGGACTAGGAGATCGCCATATTCAACTCAAAAAATGAGAAGACAAAATTAGTCTTCAAAAATCTTGTCATTTAATAAAGAGATCCATATCTTTAATAAAATGTAGAAAATAGCATGGAGCTTAGAAAAATTCGCAGAAATGTCCATTAGAACTGGAAGATCAACAGCTTCAACTGAAAAATAAGAGAAGAAAAATTAGGATATAAAAATCATATCATTTAATATAAAAACTCTTATCTTCCAGAAAATGTACAAAATAGCCACCCCGAACTAAGAAAAATCCGCAAAAAATGTCTGTTGGAACCAGGAGATTGCCATCTTCAATTGAAAAATAAAAGAAGAGAAAATTAGGCCAAATTATCATACCATTTAATAAAATGATACATATCTTCCAAAAAAGTGGAAAATAGTCCGGCATTCAGAAAAATCTGCAAAAATGTTCGTTAGAACCGGGAGATCACCATCTTCAATTGGAATATAAGGGAAGACAAAATTAGGCCAAAAAATCATCTGATTTATAAAAAGATCAATGTCTTCAAATGAAAATAAGAGAAGACCAATTTAGGCTATAAAAATCATATCAGTAAATAAAAAGATCCATATCTTTCATAAAGTATAGAAAATAGTACCAAGCTCAGAAAATAATACATAAAACTCTTATCAGTTAAAGATGGCGATATTCCGGTTACAACAGACATTTTTATGGATGAAGATGTCGATTTTCCAGTTTTGAATTTTGTCTTCTCATATATTTCAGTTGAAAATGGCGATTTCCCGGTTTCAACGGGTATTTTTGGCCTAATTTTGTCTTCTAATATCATTTAACAAAACTATCCATATCTTCCAGAAAATGGGAAAATAGCCCGAAGCTCAATAAATCTGCAAATATGTCCATTGGAACCAGGAGATCGCCATCTTCAACCGAAATATACGAGAAGACAAAATAAGGCCAAAAATTCATATCTTTTAATAAAAATATCGCCATCATCAACTAGAAAATAAGAGAAGTTAAAATTATGCAACAAAATTCATATCAAAAATATAAATATTCTTATATTCCAGAAAATATAGAAAATAGCCTCGAGCTCAGAAAAATACGCAAAAATTTCCGTTGGAAACGGGAGATCGCCATCTTTAATTGAAAAATAAGAGAAGACAAAAAAATCATATCAATTAATATATAGATCCATATCTTACAAAAAAATATAGAAAATAGCCCAAATCCGCAAAAAAGTCCGTTGGAACCGGGAGATCTCCATCTTCAACTGAAAAATATGAGAAGACAAAATTAGGCCATAAAAATCATATGATTTTATAAAAAGATTCATATCTAACAGAAAGGGAAAAAATAGCAAATAGCTCATAAATTTCCGCAAAAATTTTCATTGGAACAGGGAGATCGCCATATTCAAGTGAAAAATTAAGAGAAGACAAAATTTGCCTATTAAAAAATCATATTATTTAATAAAAAGATTCATATCCTTAATAAACTGTATAAAATAGTACCGTGTTTAGAAAATTCTACAAAAATGGTCTTTGGAACCGGGAGATCGACATCATCAACTTATAAATCAGAGAAGACAAAATTAGACCATAAAAATGATATCACTTAATCTAAAGATTCATATCATACAGAAAATTTAGAAAATAGCCCGGAGCTCAGAAAAATACCCGAAAATGTCCCTTGGAACCGAGAGATCGCCATTTCATCTACTAAATAAGAGAAGAATAAGTTAGGCCAAAAAATCATATCATTTAATAAAAAGATCCATATCTTCAACAGTGAGAATGCCATCTTCAACTAAAAATAAGAGAAAATAGCATTAGGCCAACAAATCATATCATTTAATATAATGATCCATATCTTCCGTAAAACGAAGAAAAATAGCCCTAAGCTAACAAAAATCAGTAAAAATGTCTGCTGGAACTTGTAGATCGCGATATTCAACTTAAAAATAAGAGAAGAATAACACAGGAACTAAAAAGCATATCATTTAATAAAAAATTGATATCTTCCATAAAATGTAGAAAATAGCACCGAACTTCGAAAAATATACAAAAAATTCTGTTGGAATCGGGAGATCGCCTCTACAATTGAAAAAAGGAGTAGACAAAATTAGGCTATAAAAATCATATCATTTAATATAAAGATTCAAATCTTACAGAAAATGTAGAAAATATCCCGGAGCTCGGAAAAATCCGCAAAAATGTTCGTTGGAACTAGGAGATCATCATCTTCTACTAAAAAAAGAGAAGACAAAATTAGGCCAAAAATCATATCATTTCTTAAAAAGATCCATATCTTTCCAAAAATGTAGAACAACAACTTAGCTAAATAATTTGCAAAAATGTCCATTGAACCGGGAGATCGCCATCTTCAATTGAAAAAAAATAAGAGAAAACTAACGTAGGCTATAAAAATCAGATCATTTATAAAAATGTAGAAAATAGCGCCGACCTTATAAAATCCGTTGGAACAGGGAGATCACCATCTTCAACTGAAAAATAAGGGAAGACAAAATTAGGCCAAAAATATTATCATTTAATAAAAAGATACATATCTTCCAGAAAATTTTGAAAATAGTCCCGAAGTCAGAAAAATACATAAAATGTCCGTTAGAAACGGGAGATGGCAATCTTCAACCAAAAAAAAATAAAAGAAGTCAAAATTAGGACAAAAAATCATATCATTTAATAAAACGATCTATAAGTTTTCAAAAATGTAGAAAATAGTCCCGAGCTCAGAAAAATCCGCAAAAATATTCCCTGGAACATGGAGATCGCCATCTTCAATAGAAAAATAAGAAATGACAAATTAGGTTATAAAAATCATATCATTTAATATAAAGATTCATATTATATAAAAATATAGAAAATAGCCTGGAGCGCAAAACAATTCATGACAAATGTCCATTGGAACTGAGAGATTGCCATCTTCAACTGAAAAAAGATAAGAGAATACAAACGTAGGCTATAAAAATCGCATTATTTAATAAAAAGTGATATATCTTCCATAAAATGTAGAAAATTGCACCAAGCCCAAAAAATACGCAAAAATGTCTGTTGGAACCTGAAGATAGCCATCTTCAACTTAAAAATAAGAGAAGACAACATTGGGCTATAAAAATCATATCATTTAATATAATGATTCTTATCTTCCAGAAAGTGTACAAAATAGCCACAAGCTCAGAAAAATTCGCAAAAATTTCCGTTGGAACCGAGAGAACGCCATCTTCAACCAAAATATAAGGGAAGACAAAATTAGGCACAAATATCATATCTTTTAATAAAACGATCCATATCTTCCAAAAAAGTGGAAAATAGCACGGAGCTCGGAAAAATCAGCAAAAATGTCCGTTGGAACTGAGAAATCTTGATTTTCAACCGAAATATAAGTGAAGCCAAAATATGGCCAAGAAATCATATAATTTAATAAAAATATCGCCATCATCAACCAGAAAATAAGAGAAGACAAAATAGGCAACAAAAATTATATCAATTAATTTAAAGATACTTTTTTCAGAAAATATAGAAAATAGCACCGACATTTGAAAAACACGCAAAAATTTCAATTAGAAACGGGAGATCGCCCTATTCATCCGAAAAATAAGAGAAAAAATTAGGCCATAAAAATCATATCATTTATTAAAAAGATCCATATCTTACGAAAAATGTAGAAAATAGCACAGAGCTTAGATAAATCTGTAAAAATGTCCGTTGGAACCGAGAGACTATAATCTTCATCTTAAAATAAGAGAACACAAAATTAGGTCATTAAAATCATATCATTTTATTTAAAGATCCATATTTTATAGAAAAGGAAGAAAATAGTCCGGAGCTCAAAAAAGTCCGCAAAAATTTCCGCTAGAACCGGGAGATCGCTATATTCAACTGAAAAATAAGATAAGAAAAACTTAAACTATAAAAATCATATCATTTAATAAAAATATCCATATCTTCCATAAACTATAGAAAAAGTTTCGAGTTTACAAAAATCTGCAAAAAATGGCCGATCAGGGAGATCGACATCTTCAACTTAAAAAATCTGAGAAAACAAAATTAGGCAATAAAAATGATATCATTTAACATAAAGATTCGTATATCGCTGAAAATTTAGAAAATAGCTCGAAGCTCAGAAAATTCTGCAAAAATGTCAGTTGGACCCTGGCGATCACCATCTTCAATGAAAAAATAAAAGAAGAAAAATTAGGCCTAAAAATCATTTCATTTAATGAAAAGATCTATAACTTCCCAAATATGTAGAAAATTGTCCCTAGCTCAGAATTTGCCACAAAAATATCCGTTGAAACCGGGAAATCGCCATCTTCAACTAAAAATAAGGGAAGACAAAATTAGGCTATAAAAATCATATCATTTAATATAATGATTCTTATCTTCCAGAAAATTTAGTAACTAGTCCGGATCTTAGAAAAATCCGCACAAATGTTTGTTGGAAATGTGAGATCGCCATCTTCAACTAAAAAAGAGAAGACAATATTAGGCCAAAAAATCATATCATTTAATAAAAAAGATACATAAATTTTTGAAAATGTAGAAATATAGTCCCAAGCTCAGAAATATCTATAAAAATGTCCGTTGGAAGTGGGAGATCGACATCTTCAAGTGAAAAAAAATAAGAGACGGCAAAATTAGGCTGAAATTCCTATCATTTAATAAAAGAGCCATATCTTCTATAAAATGTAGAAAATAGCCCCAAGCTCAGAAAATCTACAAAATGTCCATTGGAACCGGGAATCGCCATTTGCAACTGAAAAAAAAGAGAACACGTAATTAGGCTATAACAATCATATCATTTAACCAAAAGATATTATATATCTTATAGAAAATGTAGAAAAAAGCTCGAAGCTCAGAAAAGTTGGCAAAATGTCCGATGGAACTGGGAGATCGACATCTTCTTCTGAAAAATATAAGAGATAAAATTAGGCCAAAAATCATATTATTTAATAAAAAGATCCTTATCTTCCAGAAAATATAGAAAATAGCCTTAAGGTCCAAAAAATCCACAAAAATCTCCGGTGGAACTGTGAGAACGCCATCTTCAACTAAAAAAATAAGAGAAGACAACATTAGGCCAAAAAATTATATCCTTTAATAAAATGATACATATCTTGAAAAACACCCTAAAGGGGGTGAATAGGGTGTGCGGCACAAATTTTTAAAACAATCACAATCACAGAGATAATCAGACACATATATTTTTTAACGGAGTGGCTCCCCGCCAAAACTCCGACCCCAAGACCTATGAGGATTTCACTCAATAAAACTGATCGCACTTACGGGTAGTGATCTCACCGTACACAGATATAGTTCAAGAGTTAACGCGCAGAGATAGCTTCAGAGTAAAGTTATTCACAATATAATTCCACATAAAATTAGATTCAAATAGCTTTAATACTGCAGTGAAAAATCAGAGGGATATCACCGTGATAAAGTTTGTGAGATTGTGATCATGTGGACGTAAATGTATCGCTGATCCGATGTCTGGATTGGAAGATATAGTCTTAGGAAGATGACTGCATTAATCTGAATTCTGTAATAGCTGATCTGTAGAAAAACACCCGAACAGTGTATAATCCTGAGGACTGAGCAAAGAAGACTATCACCGTTGCGAAGGACATGAAGATGTGGTCAGATGGGCATAAACTGCGAGTCGATCCGACGTCTGGATTAGGAGATATGTGTGTACGAAATTGACTGCGTGATAGAAATCCTCCCTTAAGATCTACCCTTGCACAAGCCGTGAGTTTCTCTTCGCGTCAGCAAGAAGAAGATGAACATGTGATTTGCTCCCTAAATGTTTCGCAATCCCCTTAATGTTTGGAAGTAGCTGCCGCAAAAATTAAGAGAGAGAGCACACGAAATGATTGTGTGCATGCGTAATCTTTTTGACAGAAGAGCTGCGCACCAAAAAAATGAAACGCACTGAAAATTACGCACTAAAGATGTGCGTGCGTTTGATCAGAAACACAACAAAAAAGAGGAGAACACAATTGATTTAAAATGTATTGCGGTATGCCCCTCTTATTTTTTTGTGAACTATTTTTCTTTAAGAGTGCGTTTGTTGATAATTAGATGAGAACAAAAAACAAACATACTCAAAAAATTCGGTAGTTTGTGAATTTGGCGCGTGATTTTTGTTTTGCTTTTATCCTATCTTGCATGATAATGGGATTAGATTTTTGAATATGAGATTGAATAGGAGACCAAGTGCATTGTGTTTAGGATAAGAACATGGAGTTTGAATTCAAGTAGAAAATCCCTTGAGTATCCAATCAAATCGTCATCTTTGACCGATTCAAGTCTTCATGTAGGATAATTTTGAATTTTCTTTTTGCACTAATATCCACGTACAATCGCTCTCTCTTGCAACCAAAATTTATTTTGCATTTTCCCCCTGAAATCACTTAATGAAAGATGTTAGTCACACATAACTTGTTTGTCATCATCAAAATTAAATCATACGACCTAGTTAGTAGACTAACTAGGCCAACAATCTCCCCCTTTTTGATGATGGCAAACAAGTTTGGAAAAATTGAGAATTGATATTAAAGAGCAAGTCATATAGTGCACATGATTATAAACATCATACAAAGCTCCCCTATCGATGTGCTCTCATGCAAAGTTGAGACAAGCTCCCCCTCAAAATATGCATCTCTCCCCTTGTGCATTATTTTTCTACTCTCCCCTTTCGCCATTAATCGAAAAGATCGCAAAAATAAATTGAAGATGTTAAGAATGAGACATGAAACAAGTTTAGCATATCGAGGAGACAAGAAATTGATGACGATGCTCATATTAATGCTTTTTCCCCACGAACTTAAAGTATAACAAATGTAATGAGCATTGAAAGCATACGGTCGTCGTAAGAAATATAACAGGAAGATGTTGTATTATGAAACACTTTGACAATATGAAGTGCGCTTAGAAACTAAGAGATCAAAATAAAAGATTATCGAATACAATTTGTGAGCCTTCGTTGCTATGGAAAAAACAATAAGTAATGTGTAGGGAGACACCAAACAAGGAATACCATGATGTTAAATTTCGGACCCCTTGGAATTGAGATGCGCTAAGTGGTTACTTCATCTACCATATTTCATCTGCATTGCTCAACAAACCCTCGAAATCCGGTTACTAGCCGCCGGTATCAAATGTAGCATATTTAAAAATGTTTTGATATCCCCCCTCCGTTTTATATATATATGAATGCTCATTGCAATTTTTTTAATTACAATGTTGGTGTCTCAAAATGGTGACGCATGAAGGCATCGACATATTCGGCTCCTACTAAATAATTTTCCATAGAGATTTAATCGCACAAAATTGTAAGGATAAAATATGAATTCAAAAACTTTAGAGTCTAAGCACATCCACTTGTCTCCATAGTTTATAAGACTCAATCAATCTATTTGATTCGGACAATTTGGCATGCTTACAAGTTTCACTTTTTTATTAATAATTCAAGATGTGGATTTTACAATAATATGGTGCATCATCATCAAAAATATTTTAATGTTTCTAAGATGTCTAACAAGCTTCATATCAAATTCTAAACCAGAATCAATAATAGTGATGACGATCATGCATGCACATTCAAAGAATGATCGAACCCATGTTGAGATGAAATAGTGTGCAATGTGTGTAGCTTAGATACAATATTTAAGCATGTGTATGTGCATGGATATGCGTGCTAATGCTCAATTAGTGACATAATCCCCAACTCCATTCGAATGAAGCAAAATTGTTTTTGGTTTAAGGGTTTGGTGAATATGTTCGCTAATTGTTTTTCGGTATCAATATATCCTAAAGATATTTCTTTCTTATCAACATGATCTCTAAGGAAGTTGAGACAAATATCAATATGTTTTGTCCTAGTGTAGACTAGGATTTTTAAATAGATTTATAGCACTCTTGTTGTCACACCAAATGGTTGTTGGTTGGAAAGTAAGATCGTAGTCTCTGAGGGTTTGTCTCATCCATAGAATTTGAGCACAACAACAACCTGCTGAAACATATTCGGCTTCGGTTGTACTCAATGCAATGGAGTTTTGCTTCTTGGAGAACCATGAAACAAGAGACATACCTAGTAGTTGGCAAGTGCCCGTGGTACTCTTACGATCGGTCTTACTTCCTGCAAAATCCGCATCACAATATCCTACTAGCTCGAATGATGTGGAACAATGATACCATAAACCAAAATCTAAGGTCCCTTTAACATATCGAATTATTCGTTTAACATAAGAAAGATGTGACTCTTTTGGACAAGATTGAAACCTAGCATATAAACATACACTAAACATTATATCAGGCCTACTAGCTGTCAAGTATAATAGGCTACCAATCATACCTCGGTACAAGCGTTCATCTGCTTTCTTTCCCTTTTTGTCTTTATCCATCGTTACCGTCGTTGACATAAGAGTAGAGCATTCCTTAGCATTTTCAGGTCCAAACTTCTTCACTAGTACTCCTTTGCATATTTTGCTTGATTGATGAAAATTCTGTCCTCACATTGTTTGATTTTCAAACCCAGCATGAATGTGAGTTCACCCATCAGGCTTATCTCAAATTCCCTATACATACATGTAGCAAATTCCTCACACAGTAGATTATTAGTAGCACCAAAAACGATATCATCAACATATATTTGTACTACAAGTATATCTTTACTTTGATGTTTAACAAATAGAGTTTTATCTGCCTTTCCCATTGAAAAATTATTTTCAAGAAAAAATTTGCTAAGTCGCTCATACCAAGCTCTAGGAGCTTGTTTGAGCCCATATAAAGCCCGTTTAAGCTTGAAAACATAGTCTGGTTGGATAGAGTCTTCAAACCCAGGAGGTTGTTTGACATAGACTTCCTCAGATAAAACTCCATTCAAGAAGATACTCTTGACGTTCATTTGAAAGAGTTTGAATTTCATGAAACTAGCAAATGCTAAAAGCATCCTAATTGCTTCCAATCTTGCGACGGAAGCAAAGGTTTCATCAAAATCAATCCCTTCCTCTTGGTTATAACCTTGTGCTACTAGTCTAGCTTTATTACGCACAACATTTCCCATTTCGTCAAGTTTGTTTCTAAATACCCATTTAGTGCCTATAATTGTTTGATTTTTTGATTTAGGAACAAGTTCCCAAACTTGATTCCTATCAAATTGTGACAATTCCTCCTGTATTGCCATAATCCAATAGGAATATTCTAAAGCACTATCAACATTTTAGGCTCTAAAATGGATATAAATGCAAAGTTAACCATCAAATTAAAGCTACTTCTAGTACGTATACCTTCCATCGTCTCTCCAAGGATTTGATTCTTTGGATGATCCTTCTTAAAGCGCCAATCCTTAGGGAGATCTTGTGATGACGTAGTAGCTTCTGCTTCTTTTGGTACACCATCATTGTTGTTCTCTTGCTCATTGGAATTGCTAGTATTTATCTCCAGTCCATCCAAGCCACCTACAATATCTGTAGATTCTGCAGCACTAGAAAATTCATTAATAGCACTTTTCTCGTCAAATTTCACATGCACAGTTTCTTGAATAGTAAGAGTTCTTTTGTTAAATACTCAATAAGATTTGCTATGTGTGAGTAGCCAACAAAAATACCCTCATCAGATTTAGCATCAAATTTATCCAGATTTTTGCCACCTTTCAGAATATAGCACTTGCATCCAAATGGTTTTTAATATGATAAGTTCGGAGTCAACTCTCTATAAAGCTCATAAGGTGTTTTCTTCAAAATGGGTCTAATGGTCACACGATTTAAAATATAGCAAGATGTATGTATAGCTTCAGCCCAAAAATATAAAGGCAATTTGTAATCATGAATCATGGTCCTAGCCATTTCTTGCAAAGTACGATTTTTCCTCTCAACCACCCCATTTTGTTGTGGTGTCCTCGGGGCGAAAAAATTATGTGAATAACCTTTTGAAATGCAAAAATCATCAAAGCTAGTATTAACAAATTCTCCTCCATGATCACTTCTAACTTTGACAATTAAAAAACCTTTTTCTTTTTCAACCTTTTTACAAAACATTTTAAAAACATGAAAAGTTTCATGTTTGTGTGTCAAAAAATAAATCCAAGTGAAACGTGAAAAGTCATCGATAACAACAAAGCAATAATGCATACCACCTAAACTAGCAACCTTTGTGTGTCCAAATAAATCCAAATGTGTAGTTACAATGGCTTAGAATTAGTTACAACGTTTTTAGGATTGAAACTACTTTTATGTTTTTTACCTAGTTGACATGCATCGCAAAGCTTATCCCGATCAAAGCTAATTTGAGGTAAACCTCTCACCAGTTTCTTTCGAGCAAGCTTTGAGATTAGGTCCATGCCAGCATGGCCTAATCTTCGATGCCAAAGCCAACTAGTCTCATGTAATGTAACTAAACATTTTAGATTATTTGAATCACTAATTTTGATAGTGTAGATGTTATTATAAGATGTACCCTTGAAAAGAATATCATCACCTTCCAAAATATATATTTTTTCATTTTCGAAATGAACCTTAAGGCCTATAGAGCATAGCTGACTCACACTTAACAAATTATGTGTTAAACCATCAACAAGATTAACATTTTCAATGACCACAAGAGGATGCTTACCAATGTTACCTTTATCCAAGATTTTGCACTTCTTTCCATCTCCAAGAATAACCGTCCCTCCATCTTTCCTTGATAGCGTTGTGAAGAGGGATTCGATGCCCGTCATGTGATTCGAGCAACCGCTATCAAGTTACCAAATGCTGTCATTTTCCACTTGAAGATGCACCTACAAACGAAGATGCACCCTATGGTAACCAAATTTTGGATCCACAATTGTTAGTACGATGCTTTGGACCCCATGTAAAATATACAGGATAATATCTGGCCAAGCAATCATATATAACATGCCCATTTTGTTGCAATAAAAACATGTAACATTGAAATGCTTATTAGTAGATGACATATGATTTTTGTGCATGCAATGTTGAAAGTTCATGTCTCTTGCAAAATTCTTTTCAATGATCTTCCTAGTTTTTTAGGTTGTTTTTTCTGAAAGCCAAGACCATGTTTACTAGATTGTTCATTAAGCCCATTTATCATCTTATTAAAGCTTTCTTGACTATTTGTGAATTTCTTTAATGCCAAGCTAAGATTTTGATTTTCATTCTCAAGTTCACTAATCTTAGTCTCATATCTTTTTTCTTTTTCGGTAGTTTCTAAATCGATGGCTATGTGTTTTTCTTTTATTAAATTAGATTTTTCTTTTTCAAGCTCTTCCAATTTTTCTTCATAGCTAGCTACTTTAGGTTCAACAATTTTATTTCAGAATCTTTAGAGCCAAGAATGCTAATTTTCTCCTTTAATTCTTTAGTTAAATTAACGTTGTCAAGCTCTAACGTAGCCAATTTTTTATTAGTATTTTCTAGCTCGAAGGTTTTTGTTTCTAATTGGGTTTCATCAAAATTGTATATTATTTCCTTTTGTTCTTTTCACTTAACAAATAGCTCATCTCTCACTCTTGTCATGCTCCCTAGTTTCCTATTTTAAAGAATCACGAACCTTTTTTAGTTTAAGGAATTGAGGACCCATTTCTTGAAGTAGTTATACAAGAAATTCATAAGCTTCCTCCATGCTAGAAAACATATCATCACTAATATTCATTTCATTATCAAAGCTTTGAACAAGAGAGCTAATTTTTACCTTTTCATTTCCAGCCATAAAGCAAGTTCCAGTGTTGTCGTTCCAGTCATTATCTGAGGAGATCTCCTCTGCTTCACTTTCTCCCAACGTAGCCACCATTCCTCGCTTTGATGTCCTCTTTTCTCCATCACCAGTCTTTTCCTTTTTCCTTTCCTTTTCCTTTTAGAAGTGGACATTCTGCTTTCATGTGCCCTCTCTTGTTGCATCTGAAGCACTGAGATGCAGAACTTTCTTCATCATTTCTTTTGGTTCCACAAATTCTTCCCGTCCTTCTTTTGTTGTTTTTCATGAATTTCACAAATTTCCTTGTAACAAGAGCCATACTTTCATCGTCTGATTCATTCATCTCCTCCTTGAGCATTTTAGAGACTTGAAAGGCTAAATTCTTTTCCTTTGTTTCCCCCTCCTTAGATTTCTCTTCCATCTTTGATGTTTTTCATTGGCCATCTTCAATTGAACACCATAAGCCATTAATTTTTCCATATCTCGAAACTGATATCTGCCAAGTCATGTGCTTCTTCGATTGCCGTCCTCTTTTGAATCCAATCGCCAGATAAAGAGTATAAAATCTTTCCAACAAGATCTTCCTCTCAGATGTCCTTCCCTAAGGATTTCAGGATTGATGATATCTGCAAAACGAGAAACAATAGCATCAATACTCATTAAGCATCATAGCAAAATTTTCATATTTCTGTAATTACATTCTAATACGAGTTTTCTTAACTTCACTAGTTCCCTCATGAGTTACTTCAAGTCTCGTCCAAATATCCTTAGCAGTAGAACAAGAACTAATGCGGTTAAATTCAGTTTTACTAAGACCACAATACAAGATTCTCATGGCCTTAAAGTTTAGATTTTGTAACCGATCATTTTCTTTTTGCTGCTCAGGAGTGGGTTTATCAAATAGTGTAAACCCATCACTAATTATTTTTCATAATGCCATATCGATACCTTTGATGTGTATGGACATACGTTGTTTCCAGTAACTATAGTCTGTACCATCAAATAGAGGTGATCTAAGATACGACTGTCCTTCTCTTTGATTGTGCGTGTCATATGAGTATGTGTGCGGAATTTATGCCATAGGATCGAAATTCCACTAGACTTTGAGTCTAAAAGAAATCCAGCTCTAATACCAATTGAAAAACACCCTAGAAGGGGGGTGAATTGGGTGTGTGGCACAAATTTTAAAAATAATTACAATCACAGAGATAATCAGACACAGATATTTTTTAACGGATTGGCTCCCCGCCAAAACTCCGACCCCAAGACCTATGAGGATTTCACTCAATAAAACCGATCACACTTACGGGTAGTGATCTCACCGTACACAGACATAGTTCAAGAGTTAACCCGCAGAGATAGCTTCAGAGTAAATCTATTCACAATACAATCCCACAATAAAAACAGATTCAAATAGCTTTAATACTGTGGTGAAAAATCAGAGGGATATCACTGTGATAAAGTTCGTGAGATTTTGATCGCGTGGATGTAAAAGGTTCGCTGATCCGATGTCTGGATTGGAAGATATAGTCTTCGGAAGATGACTGTGCGAATCTGAATTCTACAGTGGCTGATCTGTAGAAAAATTCCCGAACTGTGTATAACCCTGAGGACTGAGCAAGGAAGACTATCACCGTTGGGAAGGACATGAAGATGTGGTCGCGTGGGTGCAAACGGCGAGTCGAATTGACGTCTGGATCAGGAGATATGTGTGTACGAATTTGACTGCGCGATAGAAATCCTCCCTTGAGATTTTCCCTTTCACAACCCGTGAGTTTCTCTTCGCATCAGCAAAAAGAAGATGGACATGTGATTTGCTCCTCAATGTTTTGTAAGCCCCTTAATGTTTGGATGTAGCCGTCGCAAAAATTAAGAGAGAGCACACGAAACGATTGCCTACGTGCGTAATCTTTTTGACAGAAGAGCTGCGCACTAAAAAAACGAAACGCACTGAAAATTGCGCACTAAAGATGTGCGTGCGTTTGATCAGAAACACAACAAAAAAGAGGAGAACGCAATTGATTTAAAATGTATTGCGGTATGCCCCTCTTATTTTTTTGTGAACTGTTTTTCTTTAAGAGTGCGTTTGTTGATAATTAGATGAGAACAAAAAACAAACCGACTCAAAAAATTCAGTAGTTTGTGAATTTGGTGCGTGATTTTTGTTTTGCTTTTATCCTATCTTGCATGATAATGGGATTAGATTTTTGAATATGAGATTGAATAGGAGACCAAGTGCGTTGTGTTTAGGATAAGAACATGGAGTTTGAATTCAAGTAGAAAATCCCTTGAGTATCCAATCAAATCTTCATCTTTGACCGATTCAAGTCTTCATGTAGGATAATTTTGAGTTTCCTTTTTTCACCAATATCCACGTACAATCGCTCTCTCTTGCAACCAAGATTTATTTTGCATTTTCCCCCTGAAATCCCTTAATGAAAGATGTTAGTCACACATGACTTGTTTGTCATCATCAAAATTAAATCGTACGACCTAGTTAGTAGACTAACTAGGCAACATATCTTTCATAAATTGAAGAAAAATTGCTCCAAGCCAACAAAAATCAGCAAAAATGTCCACATGAACTAGTAGATCGCAATATTCAACTAAAAAAATAAGAGAAGAAAACATAGAATATAAAAATTATATCCTTTAACTTTTTTTTGGGCTTCTTCTCATTCTTCTTTGGCACCTACTGTAGAGATTGGAGGTATTTGGCCCCCAAAAGGGATTGGGGTTTTAGATCCTCGGCCAAAAATTCATATCTTCCATAAAATGTAAAAAAATAGCACCGAGCTTCGAAAAATCCGCAAAAATTTTCATTGGAAACGAAAGATCACCATCTTCAATTGAAAAATAAGAGTAGACAAAATTAGGCCAAAAATCATATCATTTAATAAAAATAACCATTTCTTCAAGAAAATTTACAAAATATACCCGATGTCTGAATAATCTAACAAAATGTCCGTAGGAACTGGGATATCGCCATCTTCAATTGAAAAATAGGAGAAGACAAATGTAGGCCAAATAAGCATATCATTTAATAAAAAGATTCATAAATTCACGAAAATATAGAAAAATAGTCTCGAGCTCTGAAAAATCGACAAAAATGTTTGTTGGAACCGGGAGATTACCATCTTCAACTAAAAAATATGAGAAGATAAAATTAGCTAAAAATCATATCATTTAATAAAAAGATTTATATCTTCAATAAAATATAGAAAATAACCCCGAGCATAGAAAAATCCCCAAAAATACCTGTTGGAACAGGAAGATTGTTGGGTTTTTCAAGACCCTTATGGCAAAAACTATGCTTGTCCTAAGTCGGACGGACATTAGAATTAAAAAGATGCAGCGAAAACTTTATAAAACATTTTAATAAATCTTAACCCTAAGAATCATGCACCCTAGCCAGGATAATCTACTAACTTGGGTTGGGTCCAACCAACCCGAAGAAAGATCTAATTTACTGCAAAAAATGAAAATCACAAATAAAGCTGACTAGCCCTGAACTTTGCTTGCACCGGCAAAGTGTTCTGAATCGTTTCCCGAGTTGTATCGTGCCCGAGCTATGCCGCTTCCCGAACTGCATCGTACTGCGCCTCACCCCGAGCTGAACCGCTTCCCGAGCCACATGCACCTCCGAGCCAATCACTCGCTGAAGAAGATTTCACTTGAGCAGATTCACGTCAGAGAATTCTAGATCAGATCCAAACCTCCTCCTCGTCTTGCTAGGACTTGATTATGGGATAGGAGGATATATAAGAGGAGGAATAATTTAAGTCACCAATTGTGCGTGCTCAAAAATTTGGAGCTTCTCGAATCAGAGACTTGGTGCACTTTTCAATGAGGAGTGTTATCCATATTTATATAGGGAGCCGGCCCCTCCTCCTTTGCTACGAGCAATGTAGGACTATCAAATGGGTATTTGAGAATGATTTTATAGAAGTCCAAACTTATAAAATCAACCATAACTCCATTTCTGAGTTTCGACATTGAAACAACCTGTCAAATCGAAGATCTAGAGACAACGATCGCATAAAAACGGCGTCCAATTCCGATATCATTTAACCCCTCAAATGTCGAAATTAGACATACGAAAATGTTTTTCGCACAAACAGCAAATGCATGCATCCCGAGAGGGCTGGGCTGATCGTGCCACGTGGCACAATCTGTGCGCGCCATGGGGAGTGTGCAAGATCTCTACCGCCCGCACTCAAAGAGTACGTGCCCTGTTGCGGGCCCCACGCGGGCTCAGCCCGCGTGATACGCCCCTGGTTCGCCCATACTAGTCGGACCTGCTTTAGCGGGTCCAACCTGCTACCTCCTGGTGGGTCTAACCCGCCATGTGTGGGTCAGACCCACAAGCCCACTTAGTGCCTTATAATGCCGTTTTCGCGTTTTCGGGCTCGTTTGAGCTCCGATTTGAACGTGGTTTCTTCTTGTGGATTTCTCAGGAAGTCCCCTTTGATCCCATGCATCCTTGTCAACTTAATACCAAGTATTAATTAGTCCCAAATGCTAAACTCTTTAGCTTTAATCTCACAACTCACTTGTGAGCTCAATTTACTCCATTGCATCAAATGCATTTCTCTTAACATTCTTCCTCTTACTATGACGTGAATACTACTCGGTGTGAGACCCTACAATCTGACCCTACTACATGTTGGGACTCGAAATCCCTAGAAGACCGTAACCACGAGCAGCAGGTGTCGTCCCTGTTTCGGTATCATAATTACATGATAGACTTATCGACAAAAGTGTTGTCGGGATCACTCTGACTGTGTTCGTGATGAATACTGCAGTTTTATTCCCTTTGTCTTAACTATGTCATTTGCATAGCCTAGGGTATGGAAAACTGTCAACCCTACTTGCTAGCACTGGCCAGTATCTTTCGGTCTCTGGTACATACATGTTGTATTACTTGCAACATACCTTGGCCAAGATTTTACCAAGAACCGTACTGAGCCTACGTGTCACGCCCCGTTTCCCAAGTATGGAAGGCGAGTCGTGAAAAGGTCCACTCAGACTTGGAGCTGTGAAGTTACAGTTTGATAAGCGTCTGTGTATGATACCAATAGCATATTCTTGCAATGTGACGAAATAACAATTATAAATAAAAAGCAGACATAAGAATATCCACCAAACAACATCTAACAATTATTCCAAACATCACAGAGAAAAGTCACAAAGAAGTACATAGTCTAAACAAAGGCCTAAAGCATGGCCGAAACATAAAACAGAGAGATAGGTGCTACTCACCGAAACCTAACAGCAACTACTAAATCAACAACAACTAAAAGAAGTCACCAAGTGAGACTAGGACTGGTCACTAGTGTCCTTAAACTCAGCCTCTGCAGGAATCTCGAACTCAACGTCTGCGTACTGCTCGTCCTCTACAACTAACTCTGTCTCTAAACCTGACATGTGACACCCAAAGAGAAGAGGGCACATGTCAGCAAAAGTCTCCAAAGGGAAAGCGGAGGACTTTTATGCAAGGTACAAATAAAAGTAATGCGCCTAGCAGTTTTGACATGATGATATGGCATGACATTTAAAGAATGCAACAATTTAAAATGACATGATGGTAACAAGCATGCACGTCGTAGCAGAACTACGAATCACTATTTCACGAATTCACAATTCACTCACTTATCACTTCGTGCACATGGTTTACGACTTTTGGCTGAAGTGGCTGTACGTGCACACTTCTACGCTCAAGTGATCGCTTAACCCTGCCCCTCCACGTGTATCGAGCGTTGGTTTCCCAACTATGCTGTGCTCGCTTCTGGATCACAAGCCAGGAAGTGTTTTTGGTTTGGCATAGGGTTGTACCCTCAAAGCAGGTGCCTAGCCTCAATAGTTAACAATTTATCGTAGCATGTGCTACACAATCAAGATGGAACAAATTGATGCATGAAATGACATGGCAAGATGCAGATAAATGTGCGTACAGTTAATTGAAAGTAAACGTGACATGTAGCATGAAATGATAGCATAGGAAAGGTGTCGGATCTAGCTTCGTTGTCAAGCTAGATCTAGTAAGGGCGTCTAGGCGACTATCATTTCATCGCCTAGTCTCTTTTACGCTAGTACACAACTTGGCCTAAAATATGGCCTAAACAACACTGGCAAGTATCACTTGCCTGAAAACAATCACGTTGTGATCTCCGTTCAATCAAGTCCAAGATCTACCTATGTGTTCAGAACGTGATCCAGCATACAGTACCAGTTTTTAGATCTTGATTAGTGAGTTATCCAAAGGAATAACGTTATGGATTTTAGTCTTGATTAGCATGCGATGTGGGGGTTCCTACGGAGCGGGGTTTATCTCAACACGACGCGAGAGCTACTCTGATGTTGGGTAGCGACATCAGGGGTTGGATTCCGGTAGTGCGAACGGTACGGCGGACAGCGATCAACCGGGTAGCGGTACGTTCACCGAATAACGATGCAAAGGGGATGGACAGCGGCACAGCACCTACGGCATCGGGAAGGCACGAACAGTGGCACGGGAAGGCTCGAGAGGCGGTAGACAGATCTGGTCGCGGGTTTTGTTAGGGCAACGATAGTTTTTATGAGGTTTACGATGTTTGCACGCTGGTTTAGGGAGGAGGAGGAAGGATCGATGAGGGGGAGGCTAGCCGTGGATAAGGGATGTCGAGGGGAGGCTAGGTCGGCGATGGAGGTCGTCGTCGTCGGCGGCGGCGTGGCCGTGAGTTCCAAGTTGAGGTGGCTGGCAGTTTTTTGTTAGGGTGCTTGGTGTTTGTATGGTGGTTTGAAGGACTGAGGAAGAGATATTATCGAGGGGAAAGGTTACCGGAGGTGGAGGACGTCGGGAGGAAGCTTGGCCATGGGTGGGGGAGGCCGTGTGTGAGGTTAAAGGCGGCTGCTAGGGTTTTGCGTGATGATGAAGAGCCCAGGTTGCGTTTGTTTAAAATGAAGTGAAATTGCTATATAGATTTATAATACAGTGATTTTAAGGGGTTTTGGAGGAGAGAGGGAGAGATAAAGGGGGTATAGTTTAGTCTAAATGGAAAGATGAATAGCCCAATTTGGTGAAACGTAATAGAGTTGTTTTGATAAATAGTTTTGAAAGTGGGGTACACTTAGGTGATTAGAGAGAGAAGTTGTGAGAGGGAGGGGGTATAGTTTCGGGTGATATAGGGTGCCATTAGCTAGGAATTATTTCATGGAACGTATTAGGCCTATAGTTTAATTAGGTTATTTAAATTATCAAATTAATTAGATTAAGTGTATTAGAAGGGGATTAGTGGAAAAAGTGGGTCTAGCGGTGTCCGATAATTATAAGAAAAATATCGGGACGACCGTGTCGACGAGAGGGTCGAGACTAAGAGGGTCGGTCATGGGTTAGGGTAATGGAGAATGGAACTAAAAATAAAAAGGTCTAATGACGAAGGTGAAAGCTATGACACCTCTTCAAACAAAGTTATTTTGTGAGAGAACGACCCGTGAAATGACGTTCACAAATAATTCCACAAATAATTACTCTTCCAGAGGGTCACAACGGCATATCACATCATACGGTTCAGATACAAGAAGAGATCAAAATAAATACACGTACGAACAAAGTACGCGCACAAAAAACGTATGATCGAAAAGCGACATATTAATAGAAAATTTACTCAGACAATTGATAGCAGAAAGCATGCTTTCATTCATAAACAAGATGTTTACATAGATAAATTACCTCGAGGGCATACATCTCTCAACATCTTCCACTTGCACTCAGGCCCATTTATCATGGTATCTCATACCACATTTACACACTAGTCTCTCTAGACGATTGCATGACATCGCCTTTGTGAATTGATCTGCTATGTTGTCTTCTAAACAGACTCTAAGGAGTTCTATATCTTTCCTCTTCTAAATATCCTGTATCAGGTGATACTTCCAAAGAATGTGTATGGATCTCTTGTGGAATCTTGGTTCTTGAACAAGACTGATGGTTGCATTATTGTTGCAATACAGAGGTATTGGATATTTAACTGCACGCACTATCCCTAACTGTTTTATGAACTTTCTCATCCAGACAGCTTCCTTTACCGCATCATTGGCTACACTATGTACTCGGCTTCCATTTTGGAGCTGCAATAATGTCTTGTTTGGAACTTCTCCAACTGACTGCTTCTTTGTTGAGAGTAAAAACATATCCAAAGATCGATTTGCTATCATCTATGTCACTCTAAAAGCTGGAATCTATGAAGCCTTCAACTTGAGCTCTTCACTTCCATAAATCAAGACCAAGTCATTAGTCCTTCGCAAGTACTTAAGAATTGTCTTGACGGCTTTCCAGTGCTCTTCTCCAGGGTTAGACTGATATGACTTACTGCACCTAGTGCAAAAGCGACATCAGGTCTGGTATAGATCATGGAATACATGATAGATCCTACAGCTGAAGCATATGTGATTTTACTCATGCGTTCCTTTTTCCAATTCAGTTTTTGGAGACATCTTCTTGGAAAGGTTTATTCCATGATTGGTTGGTATAAAGCCCCCTTTATTGTTTTCCATGCTAAACCGTTTTAGCCCGATGTCAATGTACCTGGCTTGGGACAGACCTAGCATCCGTTTAGATCTATCTATATAGATCTTTACACCTAATATGTAGGATGCTTCTCCAAAGTCGTTCATGGAGAAGTTAGTTGATAGCCATTCCTTTACAGACTTGAACATCCCTATGTTGTTGCCTATTATAAGAATATCATCCACATATAGTACGAGGATGACTAAAAATTTTTCATTGGTTTTCTTATAAATACATGGATCATCCTCATTTCTGGCAAAACCAAACTCTTTGACTGTTTTGTCAAAATGGATGTTCCAACTTATTGATGCCTACTTAAGTCCGTAGATAGACTTATGCAATCTACACGCTTTTCCTTCACCCCCACTGACTTCGAAACCTTCTGGCTGAGTCATGTAAATCTGCTCCTCTAAATCACTATTTAGAAAACAGTCTTTACATCCATTTGCCAGATTTCATAGTCATAATGGGCAGCAATAGCGAGTACGATCCGGATACACTTGTGTATGGCGACTAGTGAGAAAGTCTCGTCATAATCTATTCCTACAATCTGACGATAACTTTTTGCAACCAACCTAGCCTTGTATGTTTCTATATTTCCATCTGCACCAATCTTCTCCTTGAAGATCCATTTGCAGCGAATAGGAACACTTCCCTTGGGCACGTTCTCTAAGGTCCATACCTCATTTACATGCATGGATTCAATTTCAGACTTCATTGCATCTAGCCATTTATCAGAGTCTCTACTCTTAATGTCATCTTGAAAGCTAATAGGATGATAATCTAATATGACGCTATCTTCAACCCCTCCGTCCACGAGAAAACTGTAGTATCTATTAGGGGCTCAAGGAATCCTATCAGACCTCCTAACGACTGGTTGGTAAACATCAAGTTCTGATTCTCCCACTGGTTCCGACACATGTTCTTGTGTTAATTCTCCTTCTGAACATTCGTCCAGATCTACCACCTTGCCAACAGCTTCCTTCATAAGGAATTCCTTTTCTAAAAAGATGGCATGTTTGGAGACAACAATCTTTTGTGTCTTCGGATGGTAGAAGGTGTACCCTAATGAATGTCTCGGGTGCCCAATGAACTTACACAAGACAGATCTATCTTCCAGTTTGTCTGGATTATGCCTTTTGACATATGCATGATAACCCCACACCCTTAAATGATTAAGGCTGGGTTTCTTGTCGCTCCATATCTGATATGGTGTTGTTGGCACAGATTTCGATGAATCTTGTTGAGAATGTAGATGGTGGTTTCTAGGGCATACCCCAGAGGGAGGTTGGTAACTCAACTTCACTTATCATAGATCGCCCCATGTCTAACAAGGTGTGATTTCTCCTCTCTGACACACCGTTATGTTGAGGTGTGTAAGGAGGCGTGACCTGAGAGAGAATCCCATTCTCTTTTAAATATGTAAGGAATTCATGGCTTAAGTATTCTCATCCTCAATCAGATCGAAAGATCTTAATACTTTTGCCAGTCTATTTTTCAACTTCATTACGTTACTCTATGAATCACCCAAATGTTTTGGATTTTTGTTTCATCAAGAACACATGTCCAAACCTAGCGTGATCATCAGTAAATGTAACAAAATATGAATATCCTCCTTTGGCTAATGTATGTACTAGACCCAAGAGCTCAATAACTCTCTCCCCTTGTCTTACAATAGGAGTTTTGGCCATCTTACCTTTGAGACAAGACTCACAAGTGTTGTATGACTCATAATTCGAGAGGCCCAATGA
The DNA here is from genome assembly GCA_030789695.1 of Scilla litardierei. Lineage (NCBI taxonomy): Eukaryota > Viridiplantae > Streptophyta > Magnoliopsida > Asparagales > Asparagaceae > Scilla > Scilla litardierei. The sequence goes on along the minus strand of JAULAV010008234.1, from coordinate 77,358 downwards.
CCCATCGCTATGTAACTTGCTAAGTCTCTTCTCTCTGATATGTCCTAGTTTACAGTGCCAAAGATAGGTTTCATTATAACACGATTCCTTACGTTTTTGTGTATTAACATTTAATACAACTTCATTACTCAAAGTGTACACACCATTGTTGAGGGTCTCAGAACCTAGCAACTTATTATCAAAGAAAATGTTCATAACATTTTTGTTGATAGTAAAATTATAACTTTCTCTGGCAAAGGCCAAGACGGAGATAATATTGCATAGGAAATTTGGAATATAGTAACATTGCTTCAGAAACAAGTAATTTCCATTTGCCAATGTGTGTTTGACGTCTCCCACGGCTACAACAGCAACATTTGCTGCGTTGCTGACCTAGAGAACGACTTCATTCTCTTCGAGTCTTCTTTTAATTCTCATTCCCTATAACTGGTTACAGATGTGAGAGCCTGCACCGGTATCTAATACCCATATATTTTGTATGATTATAGAAGTTGAGGCATTATAATGCACTTTCTTCTTATGTTCCCATACTGCTTTTGTTTCCCTTTGCCAGTCATTATTATTATAACCAGTTGATTTAGTCTTATCTTGGATATACTTAATTTCACTCGTCATGCTGCAAAGAATAGAACTCCTAATATTAGCATATGTTCATTATAATTAAAAATATAATAAGATTGGCTTTTATCGAATTATATCCTCCCACTATTTTAAAAATCATTTAAGCCATAACATAATTAAAATTTTAGTGGGAGAGGGATCCAACAACCCTGAGTCGCCCAACCTTGAGTGTGCTCAAAAGGTTGTTTGACTCTGCAATTGTTAGATGAACTCTTCATCAGTCATATCATATATGACTCCCTACATATTTTACCCCTAGACACTTATGATCATGAGTGTGCTCATCCAAATCATAATGACTAGCCTAGTCAGACCCTTGTTTTCGTTTCTAGCTTAACTTACGCCGGCGCTCGGTGTATTCACAACACGACGGTTTGGATCAAGGCTCGACTACATCATATGTATTAAAAAGTTGGTTTCTATAAGGTTGTCATGGCACAGCTTGAGTGTGTTCAACAACTGTAACATGGATCCTATATTTGCCAAACTCTAAAACAAGGAGGGCTACGTTTTATCTTTAAAAAGATTCGTATTAGACTTAGGTATAGTCTAGGGTGTCATATAATCTTGATTCGTGTCATTGCGGTCTAGCAGACACGGCTAGGGAATTGACTAAGTCAGGATCACTTATCCCCAGTCTAGCTAGGGGGATCCAACAAACTTAGCCAAGCACATTGACCAGATCATGGTCCATTGAATGAAACTCATCAACTGTCCACCTGCGTAGACGAGAACGCTCGTCAGGGGGCCGGACCTTGGTTCCGGCCAAATCCCCTCCGATGCCTAAGTCAGATAGTGATCTGAGAAAGGGGGGCCCGGCGGAGACGGTTTCGACTCGTGAGGAGATCGTAACGGCGTCTCTCGGTGCGAGCGGGGGAGGAAGGAGATGAATTGGGGGAACGAGGTTGTTGATGGAGTACCTTCGGTTTTGTTACCTGAGATGCGGTCCTCTTCTTCGTCGTCCTCCGAGCCCTTTTGTAGAGCTCCCTGCGTGATTGCCTCTGGCCCACGTCCCACACCCGCCCTCGATCGTGCCCCATCAATCTACCCCCTCGCCGCCGCTCTCTTCGCCCTTCCAGCACCTCCCCATTACCGCCATTTAGTGGTCGCGCGTTCCGGGGAACGGTTTTCGCAGGAGTGGGTGAGTGCCCAGCGGGTTATCGGGGCTGGGTCGGATCGACATTCGAGAAGATCCCTTACAGGGCCTTTGTTGAATGGGCTTGAGGTTGCAGGTGGGCCTTCGACCAGTAGTCGGGCTCCTGGGCTCGTGTCTTTTGGGGTCTCGGTCAAATAGGCGTAACAATTGCCCCCATCGGTCGAGTTGATCGGCTTCGGCCTGTTCGGCTCGGCCGATGTGACCTCTGCCGATTTTGACAAGCTCGCCAGTCGATGCCGACTCATTTATTAGTCGTCATCATGGGTGGGCCTGTTCGATATTTTTAAGGCGCGGGCTCCGAAGCGCCGTTGGTCCTCTGATGCCGCCACGTGTGGCTGCAAACTTACCCCCTCCGTTCGCGGGGCCGTCTTCAGTTGAGAAGCTGAGGGGTTCGGGCGCCGCCATCGGTGGGATCGATCGGCCTCGGCTAGCTTGGTATAACCGCTCCGTCTCCTGGGGTTCCGAAGTGGCGCTTCAGCCGAGGCGTGGTCATAAATGTAGGTCATGATGAGGCGGATCGATTGGACTTCCCCTGGCGCCGGTTTCGAAACGCCGCCAGTTCTTCGAAGCCTGCCGCACGTTCTTGTCAGCCGCTTCGAATTCACCCCTGCGCCCGGTATATAAAATCCTCAGCCGCGTTGTTCTCCACTTCTCTTTTGCTTCTCCCGGTATTCAAAGCTTTCCACAACTCGGAGTTTCCCGTCGCCTTCGCTTCCTTGCCTTCTCCAGACCAGTCGAAAAAAGGTAATTCCTTTCTCGCTTTTCATCTCATGGTTGCCCTTAGGATAGGCGGTTCTGGTCAAAGGGCAAGGGATCCTTCGGAGTCCAGGCGGGGGTGAGCCCCGGCTAGGGGGATTAGGTTCCCCCGCCGGGAGTCGTTCTCTTCAGGATAAGGGGAAGGAGAAACTTTTTCCAGACTACGCCCGTGATGATGTGGCGTCGGCTGCCGTACGGCTTAATGTGCCCCCGGTTGTCCTCCGTACGCCGTCGAGGACCCCTCCTTCGGTGGCCGTGGAGATCCGGGAGAGATATCTCTGCTTCCATACGAGGTTCGGGGTTCCATTTGTCGACGAGCGGATTTGCCTTCCGAGGAGCAATGAGGTCGGCGTCTACGTCGAGATGTTCCGCCTGGGTCTTCGCTTCCCGCTCCATCCCTTCTTCATCCAGGTCATGGAACATTTCACAGTGTCCCTGTGTCAGTTCACCCCGTGTTCGATCGCGGGTACTGACGGGCTTCGTAACGCTCTGCTGTTCCCGTGGTCTGGAGCCGACTCTCCCCCTTCTCTTCCACTTTTACCAGGTCCAGACGGTCGGTCCGGGGTCATGGCTGCTACTCCGAGCTCGTTCGAGGAGGGAATGCCTGATCAGGTTACCCCGCTGGTCAGGGGATTGGAACTCGGATTATGTTTTCGTGGTCTTCTTGGGGGAGGCCCAGATTCTAACAAGCTGGGGCAGTTCTGTCCATCCTCGCCCGTCGTTAGTTCTCTCAGACGCCGACCGGGCAGCCGCTGCGCTTCTGTTGGCTCTTCCTTTGGAAACGAAGTCCATCTGGTCTTTGTTGGACGACCTACTCCTGAAGGCCGTCTTGTGGTCTCCGGGTAGGTCGCTTTTTCATCCCCGGATCGCCCTATGACTCATCCTGATTTCGGTCTCCTTTGCATGGGATGGCTGGCCGCGAATTCGTCCGTGACGTCGATGAGCTGATCCGTCGTGGAGCCGCTCGGAGCCGAGGTAGTACCTCTGAAAGGGCGCCTCGGAGGACCGTTGAGGAGGAAGTGCGCCGAGCCGAGCCTTCCGTGGGTAAGGTGGTGGCCGCGCCTCCCGCCTCTTCTTCTGGCGATCCCCTTCCAGGGGGTGAGGATGGTGTGCGAGGCGGAAGCGTTCCCCTCCGGCGCCTTCGGAGCCCCACGGTGGAAAGAAGAGGAAGGAGGACGTGGATCCCTCCGGTCCGGAAGGTTCCGTGCTTCCCGTGGCGTCCGCCGGGGATCCTTCGATAGCTTTGCCAGCCACCCCCTCACAGCGTCTTCGCCTGTATCACCAGGGGTTGGGGCCTTGTTGGCGAGCGACTTGGCTTCGATCGTCGTCCCTGGGAGTTCGATGTTTGTTGACCGAGCCCTGGCCCAGCAGGTTGCCGAGGTCTCTGTCCCTCCCCTGGACCGCAGCCTCCTCAAGAAGATCCCGGCCGACAAGATGTCGGATTCCTTGGTCTGGATCCTTCAACAGGTTCGGTTATCTTGCTATCCTCTCTTTCTCTTTATTCTCTTCTTAGCCCATGTCTCGTCTTTTCAGGGTTCAGCGCTCGCTGTGGAGTTGCAGTGTCGAGCCGTCCGCTTGAGGGAGCTGGAGGAGTCCTCCATGAGGGCTCAGGAGCGGGCCGGGGCGGCTGAGGTGGCTATGACGGAGGCCCAGATGGAGTCTCGGCGTCTCAACCTCCGTGTGGCCGAGTTGGAGGGACGAGTGGGTGACCTCCAGGGAAAGCTGGAGGATGCTCATCAGTCGGCTGAGGAAGCGGCGGAGTCGTTCCGCCTGGAGAGGGAGGAGCTTCAGAGGGAACTGTCGGATCGGCGCCAGGTGGTGCGGCTTGCAGAGGAGGTGGAGAAGGGTGTCGTCGAGACCCTGGGGAAGAGGATCTTCGAGGTTCTCAGGGGGGGCTTTCGGTAAGTATGAAGACCTCATCGCCCCTCGGATCGTCGAAGTCGTCCAGTCTTCTTTCCGGGAATGTGCGGAGCGTGTTCGGCAAGCCCCACCGCCGGTCGATCCCCCTCACTCCGAGCAGGGCGAAGTGCCCGAGGATGTGTCCTCCCGAGCTCGATCTCCCTAAGCCGTCCCTCCCGGCCTTATCCTCAAATTTTTAAGCATTCGCTTCGCTTTGGGCCAGTCTACTTGAAATGGATCCCTGGCCCCCGCTATCTCCTTCGGCTTCGTTATCAGCTCCATGGCCAATAATTGCTGGTTGCATGGCTGCTAGCTTGGGCTACCTACTTCGGGTCTTTTGTCAACCAATTTTGCTCTGTCGGTGTCGATCTAGCTTCTGTAGGCGAAGAACTCTGTCATTCGTCGCAAGTAGATTGTTTGTAGGGTGTTTCCTTCGCCTTGCTCCCCTGTAAATAAGACGCATTTTTGTATTCTGGTTAGCTATTATAAACGAAATCGACTTACTTGGACTTCTTGTGTACTTTGCGTTGTCGCCTTGTTCTTGGCTTAGGAATGGACGAAGCTGGCGTTGGCTGGGGGGATCCTCCCCAGACTTAGGGGCACAGGAGTCGGTCAGCGAGGGCAAAGCTCCTCGGCCTAGGACCGGTCGGCGTCCGTGTCTGCTGGGGGAATTGCCCCCAGACTTATGAGCGCTGGTGTCGGTCGGCGAGGGCTAAGCTCCTCGGCTTAGGACCGGTCTTGGGGGGATTCTCCCCAGACTTAGGGGCACAGGAGTCGGTCAGCGAGGGCAAAGCTCCTCGGCTTAGGACCGGTCGGCGTCCGTGTCTGCTGGGGGAATTGCCCCCAGACTTATGAGCGCTGGTGTCGGTCGGCGAGGGCTAAGCTCCTCGGCTTAGGACCGGTCGGCGTCCGTGCCTGCTGGGGGAATTGCCCCGGTCTTATGGGCACTGGAGTCGGTCGGCGAGGGCAAAGCTCCTCTTCCTCCTCCAGTGAGGCGGCGGTCCCCAACCTTTCATGCTATTGGTGTCACGTCAACTCCATCGGGGTTTTAAATGAAGATAACAAAAAGGGATGCATTTGTACTCTCAAGAGTCCTGCCGGACCGGTACATTTGGAGGAAATGAAAAAAAAAAGAAATGAAGCTAGACAGAGGGATGTAAACTTAGATAACTCCCTCATACTAGGCCGCTTCCGGGGGGAGAGACGTCGCCCGCTCACTCTATGATGCGGAGGGGGGCCTTGGATGGTGTTGATCTTCTTCCCCTTGTCTGGCTGTGCGGAGGTCCCTTCTCCGTGGGCCGGCTCGTCGGCCTGATTCCTGGCGTGCCCTCGGCTCATCAGCTTCTCAATGTCCTTTTTCAAATGCCAGCAATCTTCTGTGTCATGACCATCGTCCTTGTGGTACTTGCAGTACTTCTCCCTGTTCTTCCCGCCTCTTTTAGCCTTCGGTGGGGGGGCGATCATCTCGCTCTTCCTTCTGTACTTGGGCGAGAATGGCGTCCGGGGGTGATGTCCCTTGCGCTTTCTCCCCGCTGCCTGTTCCTCTGCCTCTTCTCGGTCCGGTACCCTTCGGGGCTAACTCGTCCGCCGTCGCCGCGCTTGGTCCCTCGGGCGGCTTTTCCTGCATCCTCGGCCAAGGCCTCCTCGGTCAGCATGAAGCGTTCGGCCCTCGCCATGATCCCGGGGAGGTCCTTCGGGGGGGTCGTTGTGTAGGGACTTCTTGAGGCCCCTGTGGCGAAGTCCTTTCTTAAGGGCCGTCTGGACCACCAGGTCGGGGTGGGTTGTTCACGTTCAGCCTTTCCGCATTGAAGCGGCGCATGAACTGTCGGAGTGGCTCGGCCGGGCCTTGCACTATGTTGAACAGATGTTCAGCACCAGGTTTTGATCAGCCTCCCCGCCATGAACTGTTTGCAGAACAACTGGGCGAGTTGTTCGAAACTGTCGATGGAGCGGCCGGGCAGGCTGTGGTACCAGATCCTCGCCGCTCCCCTGAGAGTAGAATAGAAGCCCCGGCAAAGCAGGTCATCGTCAGCTCCCTGGAAGGCCATGTCCCCCTCGTAGTCCATCACGTGGTGTGCCGGGGTCTCCTATTCCATCGTACTTTCCCAGCACCGGGATCCGAAATCGGGAGGGGACCCGTGCGTCGGTTATTCTCCGTGACAAGGGGCACCGGTCTCCGTGGATGCCTCCGGGGATGCGTTACTCGCCTGCCTCTGGATCGACCGGGGGGTGGAGGTAACACCGGCGCCAGCGGGGCTGGCTCCACAGCCTTCGCCACGCTGGGGGCCGGGCTGTCCCGACGTTCCCGACTCCTCCTGCGGGAGCTCCTGCTCCGCCGCGATCGGTCTCTCGAGTGGTGTCGTTCGCTTCTCCTGCGGTGAGACGACCGCGATCGACGAGACGATGCCGTCCTCGATTCGCCGTCCGTCCCTTCGGTCTCTCTTCGGCTCCTTTCACGATAGGGTGAGAAGGCGCGTGACCTCGCCTGACGAGAGCCAGACAGCGTGAACCGACGCTCCGTGTTCGGTTTCCGGGGTCCCGTGGTCATCGACCACGGAGGACCGCAAGTGTGGGGGACCCCCCCGCCCATCGATGGCTGTCGTCCAACGTGCCTCCGTTGGGTGGCGCAGGGCCGACGAGCTGCTGCACCGTCGCGACCAACGTCTGGAGGCTCGCGTTGGTCTCCTGAGCCAGGGCGCGGAGCTGTCCCTGCGTGGCCAGTTCTGAGCCGCCGGTTTCTTCGGTGGAGAGGGTGGGGTGGCCGCTGACGGGCGTGTCCTCGGGATTGCCGTTTGTTGTGCCATTCCCCTCCTCCGGGATGGGGGGCATGCGCTTCCTTCCATTGCTGGCTCGTGCCATTGTTGGTGTGGTTTGCTTCTTCGTGGGACGGTCTTTCGTTCCCACAGACGGCGCCAGATGTTTCAGAGTGTTTTCTCACTACAAAGCGTTGACCGTGGAGAACCCGGTCAACGTGGTCAAGGGGCCCGCTTTGGGTCCCTTGGGGGGCTTCGAATTGGTGCAGAAGGGGCGAGGGGAAGCCTCGGCCCTTGTTGAGATGCTCGGCCCTCAGATAGTCGTGCTCCGCCTCGGCTGAAAGGGGGACGAGGGGTAGCCTCAGGCGCCCGGGTAGATGCACGGCCGACGGGAGGCGAGGGGAATCTCGGACCTGACTAAGACGCTCGGCCTCGGTGGGGGCGTGCTCGGCCTCGGCAGGTTGACGGTGAGGGGAAGCCTCGCTATCCAGTCAGACGAGTGGTCGGAGAGGGGTGAGGGGTAGCCTCGGCCCGTTGATCAACTGTCCACCTGCGTAGACGAGAACGCTCGTCAGGGGGGCCGGACCTTGGTTCCGGCCAAATCCCCTCCGATGCCTAAGTCAGATAGTGATCTGAGAAAGGGGGGCCCGGCGGAGACGGTTCGACTCGTGAGGAGATCGTAACGGCGTCTCTCGGCGCGAGCGGGGGGAGGAAGGAGATGAATTGGGGGAACGAGGTCGTTGATGGGAGTACCTTCGGTTTTGTTACCTGAGATGCGGTCCTCTTCTTCGTCGTCCCTCCGAGCCCTTTTGTAGAGCTCCCTGCGTGATTGCCTCTGGCCCACGTCCCACACCCGCCCTCGATCGTGCCCCATTAATCTGCCCCCTCGCCGCCGCTCTCTTCGCCCTTCCAGCACCTCCCCCATTACTGCCATTTAGTGGTCGCGCGTTCCGGGGAACGGTTTTCGCAGGAGTGGGTGAGTGTCCAGTGGGTTATCGGGGCCGGGTCGGATCGACATTCGAGAAGATCCCTTACAGGGCCTTTGTTAAATGGGCTTGAGGTTGCAGGTGGGCCTTCGACCAGTAGTCGGGCTCCTGGGCTCGTGTCTTTTGGGGTCTCGGTCAAATAGGCGTAACACCCAGTCTAGCTAGGGGGATCCAACAAACTTAGCCAAGCACATTGACCAGATCATGGTCCATTGAATGAAACTCATCATTTATATATTCGTGCTATAGAGTAAAAGGCTTTTATTAGAACTAGTTTATCCTATCAACTAGTGAATCCTTAAAATTCAAAATTTTATGGATTTGTTAGTAACTTTATTAAGTCCTTATCAACTATAATGAATGATTTATTGAGGTGCTATCCTAATTGTCCATTAGGCATTCAAAACAATTTTAAATCATATAGAAGCAATCTAAAATTATCTTATACTCATTAGACGGCTTTTAATGGCTAACCTAACAAGGTTTTCTTGTGTAATCAAATAAGCAAGAATAAACATAGGCATTTAAAATTTCAACTTAATAACATCACATGAATTAAGTTCATAATTATCACATAATTAATTTTATGTTTATAACAACCATAACACGCAAATCATATTAATTTTGTAGCATTAGATCAGCGTAGATATGGCTCTGATACCAATGTTGGGTTTTTTCAAGGACCATTAGGGCAACAACTATGCCTGTCCTAAGTCGGACGGACATTAGAATTAAAAAGATGCAACAAAAACTTTATTAAACATTTTAATAAATCTTAACCCTAAGAATCATGTACCCTAGCCAGGATAATCTACTAATTCGAGTTGGGTCCGACCAACCCGAAGAAAGAACTAATCTACTGCAAAAAAATGAAAAGCACAAACAAAGCTGACTTACTCAGAACTTTGCTTGCACCGACAAAGTGTTTTGAACCGTTTCTCGAGCCTCATCGTGCCCCAGCTACGCCGCTTCCCGAATCGCACCGTACTGTGCCTCGCCCCGAGCTGAATCGCTTCTCGAGCCACACCGCGCATCTGAGCCAATCACTCACTGAAGAAGATTTCACTTGAGCAAATCCACATCAGAGACTTCTGGATCAGATCCAAACCTCCTCGCCGTCTTTCTAGGACTCGATTGGAAGATATGAAGAAATATAAGAGGAAGAATAATTTAAGTCGTCGATCGAGCATGCTCAAAAATTTGGAGCTTCTCGAATCGGAGAATTGGTGCACTTTTCAATGAGGAGGACTATCCATATTTATATAGGGAGCCGGCCCCTCCTCATTTGCTACGAGCAATGTGGGACTATCAAATGGGTATTTGCGATTGATTTTAATAGAAGTCCAAACTTCTAAAATCAACCATAACTCCATTTCTGATTTTTGACTTTGAAACGACCTGTCAAATCGAAGATCTCGAGACAACGATCGCATAGAAAAATGGTGTCAAATTTCGATATCATTTGACCCCTCAAATGTCGAAATTAGACATTCGAAAACGTTTTTTTCGCATAAACAGCAAATGCACACAACCCAAGAGGGCTGGGCTGATCATGCCACGTGGCATGATCTATGAGCACCACGGGGCAAATGCAGGATCTCTGCTGCCTGCACTCAAAGAGTGTGGGCCCCGCTGCGGGCCCCACGCGGGCTCAGCCCGCGTGATGTGCATACTGTTCGCCCCTGCGGGTCGGCCCGCTACGTCCTGGCGGGTCTGACCCGCTAGGTGCGGGTCAGACCTGCAAGCCCACTTAGTGCCTTATAATGCGGTTTTCGCGTTTTCGGGCTCGTTTGATCTCCGATTTGAACGTGGTTTCTTCCTGTGGATTTCTCAAGAAGTCCCCTTCGATCCCATGCATCCTTGTCAACTTAATACCAAGTATTAATTAGTCCTAAATGTTAAAATCTTTAGCTTTAATCTCACTACTCACTTGTGAGCTCAAATTACTCCATTGCATCAAATGCATTTCTCTTAACATTCTTCCTATTACTAAGACGTGAATACTAGTCGGTGTGAGGCCCTACTGCCTGACTTTACTACAAGTTCGGACTCAAAATCCCTAGATGACAGTAACCACGAGCAGCAGGTATCGTCCATGTTTCAGTATCATAATTACGTGATAGACTTATCGACAAAAATGTTGTCGGGATCACTCTGATTGTGTCTGTGATGAATACTGCTGTTTTAGTCCATTCATCTTAACTATGTCATTTGCATAGCCTAGGGTATGGAAAACTGTCAACCCTACTAGCTAGCACTGGCCAATATCTTTAGGTCTCTGGTAGATACATGTTGTATTACTGCAACATACCTTGGCCAAGGTTTTACCAAGAGCCGTACTGAGCCTACGACACTAACTTCCCATTAACGGAAGAGATGAATCCTCTCTTGATCACTACTCACCCCATACGCATCAAGTGTCACTCAACCTAAGACCTTTCAGTATGCCTTACCTCGAAGCTAGATCATAGATCTAAGCGACACTGTTCACGCACAGGTTCGTCAATGATCTCAATTCCTAGGGGTCAACTAGCATATCATCACTAGAGAGTTATCAATGACAGTTAGTTAATGTTTAACCATTTGGTAACTCTTTATTAGGTCATTCAGTTCACTCATTCTCTAATGAGCACTTGTGTCTTGTCTCCGAATTCACTAAGTCGCATGATTATGAGATCATCAAGACAAAGACACAATGGTCTATCCGATGTGTCGATATCCATACTTCGATGCATCTATGACTATAAACGCTTTAAGACTCAAGATCCGATCGGTCAGACATTTTTCATAATCACGATCTCTTTCTCGAAATATGTATGATCTTACTATGAGTCTAAGAAAATTATCTAAGCAATATTTTAATAGAAAATTTACTCAGACAATTGATATCAGAAAGCATAATTTCATTCATGGATAGATGTTTACTTATATAAATTGCCTAGAGGGCATACATCTCTCAACAAAGATCGCCACATTCAACTAAACAATAAGAGAAGATAAAATTTGGCCAAAATGATATCATTTAATAAAATGATCCTTATCTTCCAGAAAATACAGAAAATAGCACCAAGCATAAAAAATCCTCAAAATGTCCATTGGAACATAGAGATCGCTATCTTCAATTGAAAAATTAGAGAAGACAAAATTAAGCAAAAAAATTATATCATTTAACTAAAAGATGCATATCTTCCAGAAAATACAGAAAACAGCTTCGAGCTAAATAAAATCTGCAAAAAATGACTCTTTGAACCGGGTGATCACCATCTTCAACTGAAAAATAAGAGATGATAAAATTAGACTAGAAAACCATATCTTTTACTTTAAAGATACATATCTTACAGAAAATTTAGAAAATAGCCAGTGGCTAAGAAAAAACCACAAAAATGTCCATTGGAACTGGGAGATCGCCATATATATCTAAAAAAGTAAGAGTAGGCAAAATTAAGCTTAAAAATCAAATTATATATAAAAGGTCCATATCTTCCAGAAAATGTAGAAAATAGCCCCTAGGTTACAAAACTCTGCAAAACTATCCATCAGAACCGAGAGAATGCCATTTTCAACGAAAAAATAAGAGAAGACAAAATTCAGCCAAAAAATCAAATCATTTAATAAAATGATACAAATCTTCCATAAAATGTAGAAAAATTGCTCTGAACTTAGAAAATCTGCAAAAAAATGTCAGTTGGACCCGGAGATCACCATCTTCATCTGAAAAATATGAGAAGACAAAATTAGGCCAAAAATCATATTATTTATTAAAAAGATCCATATCTTCCATAAATATAGAAAATAACATCTATGACAAAAAATTCGCAAACATGTCCATTGTAACCGGGAGAATGCCATCTTAAACTGAAATATAAGAGATGACAAGATAAGGCCAAAAAATCAAATCATTTAACAAAAAGATCGCCATCATCAACAGAAAAATAAGAGAAGACAAAATTCGGCAACAAAAATCATATCAAAAAATATAAAGATCCATATATTCCAGAAAATATCGAAAATAGCCACGAGCTAAGAAAAATATGCAAAAATTTTCGTTGGAACCGGGAGATCACCATCTTCAACTAAAAAATAAGAGAAGACAAAATTATCTCATTTAATATATAGTTCCATATCTTACAGAAAATGTAGAAAATAACACGAAACTCAGAAAATTCCCCAAATTTTCTGTTGGGACCGGGAAATCACCATATTCAAGTGAAAAATTAGAAAAGACAAACTTAGTCCATAAAAATCATATCATTAAAGAAAAAGATCCATATCTTCAATAAACTGTAGAAAATAGTTCCGTGTTTAGAAAAATCTGCAAAAATAGCCGTTGAAACCGGGAGATCGACATCTTCAACTTAAAAATCAGAGATGAATAGATTAGGCCATAAAATCATATAAGTTAATCCGAAGATTCATATCTTACAGAAAAGATAGAAAATAGCCCGGAGCTCAGAAAAATACATGAAAATGTCCGTTGGAACCGGGAGATCGCCATTTTCATTTGAAAAATAAGAGAAGATAAAATTAGGCCATAAAATCATATCATTTAATACAAAAATCAATATCTTACAGAAAATGTAGAAAATAGCACGAAGCTCGGAAAATTCCGCAAAAATTTCTGTTGGAATCGGGAGATTGCCATATTCAAGTGAAAAATAAGAGAAGAAAAGATTAGTCCATAAAAATAATATCATTAATTAAAAAGATACATATCTTCAATTAACTATAGAAAATAGTTCCGTGTTTAGAAAAATCTGCAAAATAGTCGTTGGAACAAGGAGATTGACATCTTCAAGTTAAAAATCAGAGACCAAATTAGGCCATAAAAATCATATCATTTAATCCAAAGATTCATATCTTACAGAAAATTTAGAAATTATCACGGAGCTCGGAAAAGTACGCGAATATTTCCGTTGGAACTGTGAGATTGCCATCTTCATCTGCAAAATTAGAGAAGAATAAATTGGGCTTAAAAATCATATCATTTAATAAAAAGATCTATATCTTCCAGAAAATATAAAAAGTAGACTCGAGGTCAAAAAATCCGCAAAAATCGACGTCGGAACTGTGAGAACGCCATCTTCAACTAAAAAATAAGAGAAGACAACTTTTGGCCAAAAAATCATATCATTAATAAAAGGATCTATATCTTCTATAAAATGAAGACAAATAGCCCCAAGCTAACAAAAATCAGCAAAAATGTCTGCTGGAACCGGTAGATCGCAATATTCATCTGAAAAATTAAGAGAATAAAACATAGAATATAAAAATCTTATCTTTTAATAAAATATAGAAAATAGCACCGGACTTCAAAAAAATCTGCAAAACTTTCTACTAGAACCGGGAGATTGCCATCTACAACTAAAAAAATAAGAGCAGTCAAAATTAGACTAATAAAAATGACATCATTTAATATAAAGATTCATATCTTACAAAAAAGTAGAAAATATCCCGGAGCTCAGAAAAATCAGCAAAAATTTTCGTTGGAATCGGGAGATCGCCATCTTCTTCTGAATATAGAGACAACAAAATTAGGCCAAAAATAAATCATTTCATAAAAAATCCATAACTTTCAGAAAATGTAGAACAACAGACTCAAGTTAAGAAAAATCCGCAAAAATGTCCTTTGGAACCGAGAGATCACCATCAGCAACTGAACAAATAAGAGAAGACAAACGTAAATTATAAAAATCATATCATTTATAAAAATATACAAAATAGCACCGAGCTAATAAAAATCAGCAAAAATATACGTTGGAACTGGGAGATCGCCATCTTTAACTGAAAAATAAGAGAAAACAAAATTAAGCCAAAAATCTTATCATTTAGTAAAAAGATATATTTCTAATAGAAAATTTAGAAAATAGTCCCGAAGTCAGAATAATACGTAAAATGTCCGTTAGAAACGGGAGATCGCAATCTTCAACTGAAAAATAAAAGAAGAGTAGGCCAAAAAATCATATCATTTAATAAAAAGATCCATAACTTTTTGAAAATGTATAAAAATAGCCCAGATCTCACAAAAATCCGCAAAAAATGTCCGTTACAACTGGGAGATCTCCATCTTCATCTGAAAAATAAGAGATGGCAAATTAGGTTATAAAAATCATATCGTTTAATATAAAGATTCAAATTATACAAAGAAATATAGAAAATAGCCCAAAGCTCAAAAAATCCGAACAAATGTCCTTTGGAACCGGAGATTGCCATCATAAAATTTAAAAAAGAGAGACAAAATTAGGCCAAAAATCGTTTCATTTCATAAAAAGATACATAACTTCCAGAAAATGTAGAAAAATCCGCGAAAATGTCCGTTGAAATCGGGAGATCGCCATCTTCAACTGAAAAATAAGAGAATACAAACATAGGCTATAAAAATCGTATTATTTAAAAAAGTTGTATATCTTCCATAAAAATGTAGAAAATAGCACCGAGCTAAAAATACGGAAAAATGTCAGTTGGAACCGGAAGATCGACATCTTCAATTGAAAAATAAGAGAAGACAACATTAGGCAACAAAAATCATATCATTTAATAATAAGATCCATAACTTGAAGAAAATATAGAAAATAGCCCGAAGCTCAGAAAAATCTTCCAAAATGTTCGTTGAAATCGGGAGATCGTCATCTTTATTTAAAAAATAAGAGAAGAAAAAATTAGGTCAAAAAATGATATCATTTAATAAAATATCCATAACTTCCCAAAAATGTAGAAAAATAGCACTGAGCTCAGAAAAATCAACAAAAATATCTGTTGGAACCGAAAGATCACCATCATCTACTGAATAAAAAAGACAAACTTATGTTATAAAATCATATCAATTAATATAAAGATTCAAATCATACAAAAAATGTAGAAAATAGATCAGAGCTCAGAAAAATCCGAAAAAAATGTCCGTTGGAACCCGGAGAATGCCATCTTCAACTGAAAAATAAAAGAAGACAAATTTAGGTCAAAAATCATATCATTCAAAAAAGGATAAATATCTGCCTTAAAATATAGAAAATAGCATCGAGCTCAGAAATATCTGCACAAGTCCGTTGGAACTGGGAGATCGCAATAAAAAGAGAAGACTAAATTAGGCCAAAAAATCATATCATTTAATAAAAAGACTCATATCTTCCAGAAAAAGCAGAAAAAAATCTCAAAGCTAAAAAAATCTTCAAAAATGTCCGTTGGAACCAGGAGATCGCCATATTCAACTAAAAAATATGAGAAGACAAAATTAGGCTACAAAAATCTTGTCATTTAATAAAGAGATTCATATCTTTAACAAAATGTAGAATATGGACTTGAGCTCAGAAAAATCAGCAAAAATGTCTGTTGGAACTGGGAGATCGCCAGCTTCAACAGAAAAATAAGAGAAGAAAAAATTAGAATATATAAATCATATCATTTAATATAAAGATTCTTATCTTCCAAAAGTGTACAAAATAGCACCGAGCTCAAAATAATCCACAAAGATGTCCGTTGGAACCGAGAGATCTTCTATTGAAAAATAAAGAAGACAAAATTAGGCCAAAATATCATATCATTTAAAAAATGATATATATCTTCCAAAAAGTGGAAAATAGCATAGAGCTCAGAAAATTCCGCACAAATATCTGTTGGATCCAGGAGATCACCATCTTCAATTGAAAAATCGACAAAAATATCCGTCGGAACCAGGAGATGGCCATCTTTAACTGAATAATAAGAGAAGACCAAGTTAGGTTATAAAAATCATATCATTTAAAATAAAAATTCATATCATATAGAAAATGTAGAAAATAGCTCAGAGCTTAGAAAAATCCAAAAAAATTTCGTTGGAAATGGGAGATCGACAACTTCAACTGAAATATAAAAGAAGACAAAATTAGGCCAAAAATCATATCACTTACTAAAATGATACATATCTGCCATAAAATGTAGAAAATATCACCAAGCTCTGAAAAATCCACACAAATGTTCGTTGGAACCAGGAGCTCGCAATATACAACTGAAAAAAAGAAGACAAAATTAGGCCAGAAAATAATACCATTTAATAAAAAGATTCATATCTTCAAGAAAATGTAAAAAGCCCAAAGCTAAGAAAATCCATAAAAATGTCCGTTGGAACCGAGAGATCGACATATTCAACTGAAAAATATGAGAAAACAAAATTAGGCTGCAAAAATCTTGTCATCTAATACAGAGATCCATATCTTTAATAAAATATGGAAAATAGCCTGGAGATCAGAAAAATCCGCAAAAATGTCCGTTGGAACTGGGAGATCGCCATCTACTGAAAAATAAGAAAAGCAAAAATTTGGATATAAAAATCATTTCAATTAATATAAAGATTGTTATCTTCTAGAAAGTGTACAAAATAGCCCTGAGCTCAGAAAATCTTTAAAAATGTCTGTTGGACCCGGGAGATCGCCATCTTCAACCGATATATAAGAGAAGACAAATTAGGCCAAAATATCATATCATTTAATAAAATGATACATATCATCCAAAAATTGGAAAATAGCATGAAGCTCGGAAAAATCCGCAAAAATGTCTGTTGGAACCGGGATATCACCATCTTCAAAAAGACAAAATTAAGCCAAAATATCATATTATTAAATAAAAAGATCGATATCTTCAACAGGGAAATAAGAGAAGATAAACTTAGGCAATAAAAATCATATCAATTAATAAAAAAATCCAGATCTTTCATAAAATGTTGAAAATAGCAACAAGCTTAGAAAATGATATATAAAAATGTTATCAGTTGAAGATTGTGATATCGCGATTACAACGGATATTTTTATAGATGAAGATGGTAAATTCCCGGTTTCGAATTTTGTCTTCTCTTATATTCAGTTGAAGATGGCGACTTCCCGGTTTCAACGGACATTTTTGGCCTAATTTTGTCTTCTCTGATATCATTTAATAAAACGATTCATATCTTCCAGAAAATGAGAAAAATAGCCCAGAGGTAAGAAAAATCCGCCAAAATATCCGCTGGAACCGGGAGATCGCGATCTTCAATCGAAATAAAAGTAAAGACAAAATAATGCCAAAAATCATATCATTTAATAAAAAGATCGCCATCATCAGTTGGAAATAAGAGAAGACAAAATTAGGCTACAAAAATCATATCAATCAATATAAAGATCCCTATCTTCCAAGCAATATAGAAAATATCACCTATCTCAGAAAAACATGCAAAAATTTACGTTGGATAGGGTGATCGCCCTATTCAACTGAAAAATAAGAGAAGACAAAATTAGGCCATAAAAATTATATCATTTAATAAAAAGATCCATATATTTTGGAAAATGTAGAAAATTGCACAGATCTAAGAAAAATCAGCCAAAATGTCCGATGGAACCGGGAGATCGCCATCTTCATCTGAAAAATAAGAGAAAACAAAATTAAGCCAAAAATCATATTATTTAAAATAAAGGTACATATCTTAAGAAAATGTAGAAAATAGCCCGGAGCTCAAAAAATTCCACAAAAATTTCCGCTAGAACCGGGAGAGCACCATATTCAACTAAAAAATAAGAAAAGAAAAACTTAGTCTATAAAATCATATCCTTTAATAAAACGATCCATATCTTTAATAAACTGTAGAAAATAGTTCCGAGTTTCGAAAAATCGAAAAAATGGTCGTTGGATCAGGGAGATCGACATCTTCAACTAAAAATCAGAGGAAAAATTTGGCTATAAAAATCATATCATTTAACTAAAGATTCATCTCTTACAAAAAATTTAGAAATAGCCCGAAGCTCAGTAAAATCAGTAAAATTTCAATTGGAACCAAGCGATAGCCATCTTCAATGAAAAAAATAAGAGAAGACAAAATTAGGCCAAAAATCATATCATTAAAAAAAGACCTATGACTTCCTGAAAATGGAGAAAAATAGTCCAGAGCTCAGAAAATATGCAAAAATATCTGTTGGAACCCGGAAATCGCCATCTTCAATAGAAAAATTAGAGAAGACCAATTAGGCTATAAAAATCTTATCACTTAATATGAAAATCCATATCTTCCAGAAAATTTAGAAAATAGCCTGGATCTTAGAAAAATCCGAACAAATGTTTGTTGGAAATGGTAGATTGTCATCTTCAACTGAAAAAAGAAGAAGACAAATTAGGCCAAAAATCATATCATTAAATAAAAAGATCCATAACTTTCTGAAAATGTAGAAAATAGTCACAAGCTCAGAAATATCTGCAAAAATATCTGTTGGAACCGGAAGATTGACATCTTTAAGTGAAAAAATAAGAGAAGACTTTTAGACTAAAGTTCAGATCATTTAATAAAATGAGCCATATCTTCAATAAAATGTAGAAAATAGCACCGAGCTCAGAAAAATCTGTAAAAAAGTCCGTTGGAACCTGGACATAGCCATTTTCAACTGAAAAAAATAAGAAAAGACTTAGGCTGGAAAAATCATTTCAATTAATCTTACGAAAAAATTCTAGAAAATAGCCCGGAGCTCAGAAAAATCTGCAAAAATGTCTGTTTGAATCGGGAGATTGCCATCTTCATCTAAAAAATATGAGAAGATAAAATTAGGCCAAAAATCATATTATTTAATAAGAAGGCCCTTATCTTCTAGAAAATGTAGAAAATGGCCTCAAGATAAAATCAATCGGCAAAAATCTCTGTTGAAACCTTGAGAACGCCATCTTCAACTAAAAAAAATAAGAGATGGCAGCATTAGGCCAACATATCATATCATTTAATTAAAGTATCCATATCTTTCATATAATGAAGAAAAATATCCTCAAGCTAACAAAAATAAGTAAAAAAGTCTGCTGGAACATGTAGATCGCAATATTCAACTGAAAAATTAGAGAAGAAAAACGTAGGATATAAAAATTATATCATTTAATAAAAAAATTATATCTTCCATAAAATGTAGAAAATAGCACCGAGCTTCGAAAAATCCGCAAAAATTTTCGTTGGGACCGGAAGATCGCCATCTTCAAGTGAAAAATAAGAGTAGACAAAATTAGGCCAAAAATCATATCATTTAATAAAAATATCCATATCTTCAAGTAAATTTAGAAAATAGCCCTGAGTTCAGAATAATCTGCAAAAAAAGTCTGTAGGAATTGGGAGATTGCCATCTTCAATTGAGAAATAGGAGAAGACAATTTTAGGCCAAAAAATCATTTCATGTATAAAAAGATTCATAACTTCAAAAATGTAGAAAAATAGTCCCAAGCTCATAAAAATGGGCAAAAATGTCTTTTGGAACTGGGAGATCACCATCTTCAACTGAAAAATAAGAGAAAACAAAATTAGGCAAAAAATCATATCATTTAATAAAATGATTCATATCTTCAACAAAATATAGAAAATAGCCCCGAGCACAGAAAAATCCCCAAAAATACACGTTGGAATAGGGATATCGCCATCTTCAAGTAAACAGTAAGAGAAGATAAAATTAGGCCAAAATGATATCATTTAATAAAATGATATATATCTTCCAGAAAATGTAGAAAATAGCTCCGAGCTAAGAATAATCCGCGAAAATGTCCGTTGGAACAGAGAGATCGATATCTTCAATTAAAAATAAGAGAAGACAAAATTAGGCAAAAATAAAATAATTTAACTAAAAGATGCGTATCTTCCAGAAAATACAGAAAATAGCTCCGACCTAAGTAAAATCTGCAAAAATGCCTGTTTGAACAGAGAGATCACCATCTTTAATTGAAAAATAAGTGAAGACAAAATTAGGCTAGAAAAATCAAATCTTTTAACTTAAAGATACATATATTACAGAAAAATAAGAAAATAGCCAGTAGATAAGAAAAAACCGTAAAAATGTCCGTTGGAACAGGGATATCGCAAACTTAATCTGAAAAATAAGAGAAGAAAAATTAGGCTTAAAATCAATTATATAATAAAAGGTGCATATCTTCCAGAAAATGTAGAAAATAGCCACTGGGTCAAAAAAATCCGCAAAAATATCAGTTCGAACAAAGAGAACGATATCTTCAACTGAAAAATAAGAGAAAGGCCAAAATCATATCATTTAATGAAATGATCCATACCTTCCATAAAATAAAAAAATTGCCCCAAGCTTAGAAAATCCGTAAAAATGTCAGTTGGAACCAGGATATCTCCATCTTTATCTGAAAAATATGAAAATACAAAATTAGGCCAAAAATCATATTATTTATTAAAAAGATCCTTATTTTCCAGAAAATATAAAAATAGCATCTATTTTAAAAATCTACAAAAAATGTCCGTTGGAAGCGGGAGAACGTCATCTTAAACTGAAATATAAGAGAAGACAAAATGAGGCCAAAAAATCATTTCATTTATTAAAAAGATCGCCATCATCAACTGGAAAGTAAGAGAAGACAAAATTAGGCAACAAAAATCATATTAAAAATATAAAGATTCTTATATTCCAGAAAATATAGAAAATAGCCCCGAGATCACAAAAATACGCAAAAATTTCTGTTGGAAACGTGAGACCACCATCTTCAATTGAAAAATAAGAGAAGGCAAAATTAGGCTGTAAAAATCATATCATTTATTATAGATCCATATCTTACATAAAATGTAAAAATAGCACGGAGAGCTCAGAAAAATCCGCATAAATGTCTGTTGGAACCGGGAGATCGCCATCTTCATCCGAAAAATAAGCAAAGACAAAATTTGGCCATAAAAATCATATCATTTAATACAAAGATACATATCTTACAGAAAGCGTAGAAAATAGCGCGGAGAACAGAAAATTCCGCAAAACTTTCCGTTGGAATCGGGAGATCATCATATTCAAGGAAAATAAGGGAAGACAAACTTAGTCTATAAAAATCATACATTTAATAAAAAGATCCATATTTTCAATAAAGTATAGAAAATAGTTCAGTGTTTAGAAAAATCAGCAAAAATGGCCGTTGGAATCGGGAGATCGACATCTTTAACAGAAAAATCAGAGAAAAAATTAAGCCATAAAAATCATATCATTTAATCTAAAGATTAATATCTTACAGAAAATTTAGAAAATAGCCGGGAGTTCAAAAAAATACGCGAAAATGTCCGTTGGAACCGAAGAACACCTTCTTCATCTACATAGAAGAATAAACTAGGCCTAAAAATCATCTTCCAGATAATGTAGAAAATATCCTCTAGGTCAAAAAAATCCGCAAAATCACCGTTGGAACCGTGAGAATGCCACCATTAACTGAAAAATAAGAGAAACAACAATATGCCAAAAAATCATATCATTTAATAAAATGATCCATATCTTCCATAAAATCAAGAAAAATAGCTCCAAGCTAAGAAAATTAGTAAAATGTCCGCAGGAACCGGTAGATCGCAATATTCAACTAAAAAATTAAGAGAAGAAAACGTAGGATATAAAACTCATGTCATTTAGTAAAAAATTCATATCATCCATAAAATGTAGAAAATAGCACCGAACTTCGAAAAATATGAAAAAATTCTCGTTAGAACCGGGAGATCGCCATCTATAACTGAAAAATAAGAGTAGCCAAAATTAGGCTATAAAAATCAAATCATTTAATATAATGATTCATATCTTACAGAAAATATAGAAAATATCCTGGAGCTCAGAAAAATCTGCAAAAATATTTGTTGGAAGCGAGAGATCGTCATCTTCTTCGAAAAATAGAGAAGATAAAATTTGGCCAAAAAATCAATCATTTCATAAAAAGATCCATATCTTTCAGAAAATGTAGAACAAGAGACTTAAGCAAATGTAGAACAACGGACTTAAGCTAAGAAAACTCCACAAAAATGTCCATTGGAACCAGGAGTTCACCATATTCAATTGAAAAAAATAAGAGAAGACAAACGTATGCTATAAAAATTATATTATTTATAAAAATGTACAAAATAGCACAAAGCTTATAAATATCCGTAAAAATATCCGTTGGAACATGGAAATCGCCATCTTCAACTGGAAAATAAAAGAAGCCAAAATTAGGTCAAAAAATCATATCATTAAATAAAAAGCGCCATAAATTCTCGAAATGTAAAAAATATCACCGAGCTCAGAAAAAACTGCAAAAATGTCCCTTGGAACAGGGATATCGCCATCTTCATCTGACAAATAAGAGATGACAAATTCGGTTATAAAAATCATGTCATTTAATAAAAGATTCAAATCATACAGAACATGTAGAAAATAGATCGAAGCTCAGAAAAATCCGAAAAAATGTCCGTTGGAACCGGGAGATTGCCATCTTCAACTAGAATAAAAGAAGACAAAATTAGGCCAAAAATCCTATCATTTAATAAAAAGATACATATCTGCCATAAATGTAGAAAAAAGCACCGAGCTCAAAAAAATCCGCACAAATGTCCATTGGAATCGAGAGATCGCAATATTCAACTAACAAAAGAGAAAACAAAATTAGGCCAAAAAATCATATCATTTAATAAAAAGACACATATCTTCCAGAAAAAGTACAAAAAAGCCCAAAGCTAAGAAAAATCTGCAAAAATGTCCGTTGGAATAAGAATATCGCCAAATTCAACTAAAAATATGAGAAAACAAAATTAGGCTAAAAAATCTTGTCATTTAATAAAGAGATCAATATCTTTAATAAAACGTAGAAAATAGCCTGGAGCTTAGAAAAATCCGCAAAAATGTTTGTTGAAACTGGGAGATCGTCATCTTCAACTGAAAAATAAGAGAAGAAAATTATAGGATATAAAAATCATCTCATTTAATATAAATATTCTTATCTTCCAGAAAGTGTACAAAATAGCCCCGAGCTCAAAATTTTTTGCATAAATGTCCGTTGGAACTGGAAGGTCGCCATCTTTAACTGAAAAATAAGAGAAGACACAATTACGCCAAATATCAAATCATTTAATAAAATGATACATATCTTCCAAAAATGTAAATATCCCGGAGTTCAAAAAATTCAGCAAAAATGTCTGTTGGAACCAGGAGATCTCTATCTTCAACTGAAAAAATAAGAGAAGAAAAAATTAGGTTAAAAATCATATCATTTAATAAAAAGATCCATAACTTCCTGAAAATGTAGAAAAATAGCCCGAAACTTGGAAAAATCGATAAATATATCCATTGAAACCGGGAGATCACCATCTTCAACTGAATAATAAGAGAAGAAAAAAATTAGATTATGAAAATCAAATCATTTAATAATAAAATACATATCATACAAAAAAGTATAAAATAGTTTGGACCTCAAAAAAATCCAAAAAAATATCCGTTGGAACTGGGAGACCACCATTTTAAACTAAAAAATAAAAGAAGACAAAATTAGGCCAAAAACCATATCATTTAATAAAAAGATACATATCTGCCATATAATGTAGTAAATAGCACTGAGCTCAGAAAAATCCGCACAAATGTCCGTTGGAACCTGGAGAGCGCAATATTCAACTGAAAAAATAGTAGATAAAAATTATGCCAAAAATCAAATCAATTTAATAAAAAGATTCATATCTTCAAGAAAGTGTAGAAAATAGCCTGATGCTTAGAAAAATCTGCAAAAAACATCCTTGAAACTGGGAGACCGCCAACTTCAATTGAAAAATAAGAGAAAAAATTAGGAGATAAAAATCAAATCATTTAATATAATGATTCTTATCTTCTAGAAAGTGTACAAAATAGCGCCGAGCTCAATACAAATCCGTAAAAATGTCCGTTGGAACCGGGAGATCGCCATCTTCAACCGAAATATAAGTGAAGACAAAATTAGGCCAAAATATCATATCATTTAATAAAATGATACATATCTTTCAAAAAATTGGAAAAATAGACCGGAGCTCAGAAAAATCCGCAAAAATATCCGCTGGAATCGGGAGATCGCCATCTTCAATCGAAATATAAGAGAAGCCAAGGCCAAAATATCATATCATTTAAGAAAAAGATCACTATCTTCAACTGGAAAAAAGCAGAAGTCAAATTTAGACTATAAAAATCATATCAATTAATAAAGAGATCCATCTCTTTCATAAAATGTAGAAAATAGCACCAAACCCAGAAAATGATATATAAAAATCTTATTATTTGAAGATGGCGATATCCTGATTACAACATACATTTTTATAGATGAAGATGATGATTTCTTGGTTTCGAATTTTGTCTTCTCTTATGTTTTAGTTGAAGATGGCAATTTTCCTATTTCAACGGACATTTTTGGCCTAATTGTGTCTTCTCTGATATCATTTAATAAAGCGATACTTATCTTCTAAAAATTGTGAAAAATAGCTCGAAGCTCAGAAAAATCCGCAAAAAAGTCCATTGGAACCGGGAGATCGCCATCTTCAACCGAAAAAAAAGCGAAGACAAAATAAGACCAAAAGATCATATCATTTAATAAAAAGATCACCATCATCAACTGGTGGAATATAAGAGAAGACAAATAGGCAACAAAAATCATATCAATTAATATAACGATCCTTATCTTCCAAAAATAAAGAAAATAGCCCCGGCCTCAGAAAACACACAACAATTTCCATTGCAAACAGTAGATCGCCCTATTAGTTTGAAAAATAAGAGAAGACAAAATCAGGCCATAACAATCATATCATTTAATATAAAGATCCATATCTTACGAAAAATTTAGAAAATAGCACAGAGCTCAGAAAAATCCGCAAAAATTTCCGTTTGAACCAGGAGGCCGCCATCTTCATTTGAAAAATAAGAGAAAATAAAATTAAGCATAAAATCATATCATTTAATATAAAGATCGAAAGCTCACATAAAATGTAGAAGCCTGGATCACAGAAAATTCCGTAAAAATTTCCATTTGAACCGGGGGATTGATATATTCAACTGAAAAATAAGAGAAGAAAAACGTAGTCTATAAAAGTCATTTCATTTAATAAAATGATCCATATCTTCAATAAACTGTAGAAAATAGTTTCGAGTTTAGAAAAATCTGCAAAATGGCTGTTGGATTAGGGAGATCGACATCTTCAAGTAAAAAAGAGAGAAAACAAAATTAGCATATAAAAATCATATCATTTAATATAAAGATCCATATCTTTCAGAAAATTTGGAAAATAGCCAGATCTTAGAAAAATCGGCACAAATATTTGTTGGAAATGCGAGATCCCCATCTTCAACAGAAGAAAAGAGAAGACAAAATTAGGCTTAAAAATCATTTCATTTAATAAAAAGATTTATAACTTCTCAAAAATGTAGAAAAATAGTTCCAAACTAAGAAATATCTACAAAAATGTCCGTTGGAAGCGAGAGATCGACATCTTCAAGTGAAAATAAGAAAATAGCCAGTTAATAAAATGTAGAAAATAGCCCGAAGCATAAAAAATCCACAAAAAGATCCATTGGAACCGATAGATCGCCATTTTCAACTTAAAAATAAGAGAAGACAAAATTAGGAAATAAAAATCATATCATTTAATCTAAACATATATATCTTACAAAAATGGAGAAAATAGCCTGGAACTTACAAAAATCCAAAAAAAAATTCCGTTGGAATTGGGAGATTGCCATCTTCATCTAAAAAATATGAGAAGATAAAATTAACCAAAAAATCATATTATTTAATAAAAAGATCCATATCTTCCAGAAAATGTAGTAAATTGCCTTAAGGTCAAAAAAATCGAAACAATAGTCGTTGGAACCGTAAGAACGCCATCTTCAACTAAAAAATAAGAGAAGACAACATTAGGCCAAAAATCATATTATTTAATAAAATGATTCATATCATTCATAAAATGAAGGAAAATAGCCCCAAGGTAACAAAAATCAGTAATAATGTTTGTTGAAATCAGTAGTTCTCCATATTCAACTGAAAAATAAGAGAAGAAAAACATTGAATATAAAAATCATATCATTTATTAAAAAATTCAAATCTTCCATAAAATGTGAAAATAGCACCGTGATTCGAAAATTTTTGTTGGAACCGAAAGATTGCCATCTTCACTGAAAAATAAGAGTAGACAAAATTAGGTAAAAATCATATCATTTAATAAAAATATCCTTATCTTCTAGAAAATTTAGAAAATAGCACCGAGGTCAGAATAATCTACAAAAATGTCTGTATGAACTGGGAGATTGCCATCTTCAACCGTAAGTAGGACAGGACAAATTAAGGCCAAAAAATCATATCATTTAATAACAAGATTCATAACTTCATGAGAATGTAGAAAAATAGTCCCGAGCTCAGAAATATCCGATAAAATGTCCGTTGGAACCGGAAGATCGCCATGTTCAACTGAAAAATAAGAGAAGAAAGATTAGACTAAAATCATATCATTTTTTTAAAAAGATTCATAACTTCAATAAAATATAGAAAATAACACCGAGCATAGAAAAATCCCCTATATACACGTTAGAATAGGGAGATCGTCGTCTTCAACTAAACAATAAGAGAAATTAAGCCAAAAATTATATCATCTAATAAAATGATCCATATCTTCCAGAAAATGCAAAAAATAGATCCGAGCTCAGAAAAACCCACAAAAATGTTCGTTGGAACAGAGAGATCGCTATCTTCAATTGAAAAATAAGAGGAGACAAAATTAGGCAAAAAATCATATCATCTAACTAAAAGATTCATATCTTCCAGGAAATAGCTCCGAGCTAAGTAAAATCTATAAAAATGTCTATTTGAATCGGGAGATCACCATTTTCAACTAAAAAAAAATAAGAGAAGGCATAATTATGCTAGAAAAATCATATCTTTTAATTTAAAGATACATATCTTACAGAAAATTTAGAAAAAAGCCAGTGGCTATGAAAAACCCGACAAAATGTTTGTTGGAACCGGGAGATCGCCATCTTAATTGAAAAATAAGAAAAGACAAAATTAGGCTTTAAAATAAGTTTATTTAATAAAAAGATCCATATCTTCCAGAAAAAATAGAAAATAGCCTCTAGGTCAAAAATCCGTAAAAATATTATTTGGAACCGAGAGAACGCCTTCTTCAACAAAAAAAATAAGAGAAGACAAAATTTGGCCAAAAACATATCATTTATTATAATGATCCATATCTTACATAAAATGTAGATAAATTGCAACGAACTTAGAAAAACTGCAAAAATGACAGTTGGAACCCGGAGATCGCCATCTTCATCTAAAAACACGAGAAGACAAAATTAGTCCAAAAAATCATATCATTTATTAAAAATATCCATACCTTCCAGAAAAAACAGAAACTAGCATCTATGTCAAAAAATCCGCAAAAATGTCGGTTGGAATTGAGAGAACGACATCTTAAACTGAAAAATAAGAGAAGGCAAAATAAGGTCAAAAATCACGTCATTTAATAAAAAGATCCATATCTTCCATAAAAGGTAAAAAATAGCCCCAGGATTGGAAAAATCAGTAAAAATGTCTATTGGAACTGGTAGATCGCCATAATCAACTTAAACAATAAGAGAATAATTTGCCAAAAATCAGATCATTTAATAAAAGATGCATATCTTCCTAAGAATTTAGAAAATAGCCTCGAGGTCAGAATACTCTGTAAAAATGTCTGTTGGAACCGGGAGATTGCTATCTTTAACAAAGTAAAAGAGAAAACAAAATTAGGCCAAAAAATAATATCATTTCATAAAAATACATATCTTACAGAAAATATAGAAAAATAGTCTCAAGCTATGAAAAGTCCACAAAAATGTCCGTTGAAACCGGTAGATCGCCTCTTTCACTGTAAAAATAAGAAAATAAAAATGTAGGCTATAAAAATCATCTGATTTAATAAAAGATACATATCTTCCATAAAATGTAGAAAATAGCACCGAGCTCAGAAAAATCTGCAAAAATATCATTTAGAACGGAGAAATCACCATCTTCAACCGAAAAAATAAGAGAATGCAAAATTAGGCCAAAAATCAAATCTTTCAATAAAAAGATACATATCTTCCAGAAAATTTAGAAAATAGCCACGAGGTCAGAATAATCTGCCAAAAAGTCCGTTGAAACTGGGATATCGCCATCTTCAGCTGAAAAATAAGAGAAGACAAAATTTGGCAAAAAAATCATATCATTTAATAAAAGATCCATAATTTTTCGAAAATATAGAAAAATAGACCGAGCTCAAAAAATCCGTAAAAATGTCCATTGAAACCAGGAGAACGCCATCTTCTACTAAAAATATGAGAATACAAAATTAGTCAATAAACATCATTTGATTTAATTTAAAGATCCATATCTTATAGAAAATGTAGAAAATAGCCCGAAGCTCAAAAAATCCGCACAAATGTAAATTGGAACAGGAGATCGCCATCTTCAACTGAAAAAAGAGAGGACAAAATTAGGCCAAAAAATTATATCATCTATAAATATATCCATATCTTCCAGAAAAGGAAGAACAATAACCACAAAATAAGTAAAATCCGCAAAAATTTGTGACGAAACTACGATCGCCATTTTCAACTGAAAAAATAAGAGAAGACAAATGTAGGCTATGAAAATCATATCGTTTAATAAAAAGATCCGCATCTTTCATAAAATAGCGAAAATAGCACCGAGCTTATAAAATATCTGCAAAAAAGTCCATTGGAATCGGAAGATCGTTGTTTTCAACTTAAAACAAAGAGAAGAGAAAATTAGGCCAAAAATTATATCATTTAATAAAAGATACATGTATTCCAAAAAATCTAGAAAATAGCCCGGAGGTCAGAATAATACAAAAAATGTTTGTTGGAACTGGGAGATCGCCATCTTCAACTGAAAAATAAAAGAAGACAAAATTAGATCAAAAAATCATATCCTTAATAAAAACATTCATATCTTTCATAAAATATAGAAAATTGACCAGAGCTCTGAAAATCTGTAAAAAAGTCCATTGGAACCGGGAGATCGCCATCTTCAACTAAAAAAGAGAACACAAAATTAGGCCAAAAATTATATCATTTAATAATAATACATATCTTACAGTAAATAAAGAAAAATAGTCCCAAGTAAGGAAAGTCCATAAAAATGTTCGTTGGAACCAGTAGATTGCCATCTTCACCTGAAAAAATAAGCGAAGAAAAATATAGTATATAAACATCATCTCATTTAATAAAAAGATACATAAATTCAATAAAATGTAGAAAATAACATCGAGCTAAGAAAAATCCACAAAAATATCAATTGGAACTGGGAGATCGCCATCTTCAAATGAAAAATAAGAGAATGCTAAATTAGGCCAAACATCAAGTCATTTAATAAAATGATCTAAATTATCCCCGAGGTCAGAATTATCCGCAAAAATGTATGTTGGAACCGGGAGATCGCCATCTTCAACTAAAAAAGAGAAGACAAAATTAGGCCAAAAAATCATTGCATTTAAAAAATTCATATCTGGCAGAAAATGTAAAAAAATAGTCCCAAGCAAAGAAATGTCCGTAAAAATGTTCGTCGGAATCGGCAGATCGCCATTTTCACCAGAAAAAAGAGAAGAAAAATGTAGGATATAAAAATCATCTCATTTAATAAAGAGATAGAGATATTCCATAAAATGTAGAAAATAGCACCGAGCTTAGAAAATCCATAAAAACATCCGTTGGGAACTGTAGATCGACATCTTCAACCAAAAAAAATAAGAGAAGGCAAAATTAGGCCAAAAATCAAATCATTCAAAAAAGATCCAAATCTTCCAGAAAATTTAGAAAATAGCCTCGACGTCAGAATAATCCGTAAAAATGTCCTTTGGAACCAGGAGGTCGCCATCTTCAGTTGAAAAATAAGCGAATACAAAATTTGGCCAAAAAATCATATCATTTAATAAAAGATCCATATCTTATAGAAAATATAGAAAAGTAGTCCCAAGCAAAGAAAAGTCTGCAAAAATGTCTGTTGGAACTGGTAGATCGCCATCTTCACCTGAAAAAATAAGAGAAGAAAAATGTAGGCGATAAAATCATCTCATTTAATAAAAAGATACATATATTCCACAAAATATAGAAAATAGCGCCAAGCTCAGAAAACCCCACTAAATTATCAGTTAAACCGAGAGATCACTATCTTCAAATGAAAAATAAGAGAAGGCAAAATTAGGACAAAAATCAAATCATTTAACAAAAAGATCCATATCTTCCAGAAAATTTAGAAAATAGTCTCGAGGTCAGAACAATCCGCAAAAATGTCCCTTGGAACTAGAAAAATCCGCAAAAATGTTCAGCTGAAAAATAAGAGAAGACAAAATTATGCTATAAAATCATATCATTTACTATAAAGATCCATATCTTATATACATTGTAGAAAATAGCCCGGAGCTCAAAAAATACGCACAAATGTAAATTGGAACCGGTAGATTGCCATTTTCAATCGAAATCAGAGAAGTCAAAATTGGGCCAAAAATCATATCATGTAATTAAAATATCCATATCTTCCAGAAAAGTTAAAAAAATATTCTTAGGCCAAGAAAAATCTGCAAAAAATTTCTGTTAGAACGGGTAAATTGCCATCTTGAACTGGAAAAAATAAGAGAAGACAAATGCATTCTATAAAAATCAAATTATTTAATAAAAAGATTTTTTTCTTTAATCAAACATAGAAAATAGCACCGAGCTCAAAAAAATCCAGAAAAATGTCCGTTGGAACTGGGAGATCGCCATCTTCAACTTAAAAATTTGAGAAGGCAAAATTAGGCCAAAAATTATATCATTTAATAAAAAATAGATTCATATCAAAAAATTTAGAGAAAATCCCCGAGGTCAGAATAATACGCAAAAATATCGGTTGGAACCGGGTGATCGCCATCTCCAATAGAAAAATAAAAGAAGACAAAGTTAGACCATAGAAATGATATCATTTAATATAAAGATCTATATCTTCCAGAATATGTAGAAAACAGCCTGGAGCTCAGAAAAATCCGTAAAAATTTCCGTTGGAACCGAGAGATTGCCATCTTCAACTTTAAAAATAAGAGAAGACAAACATAGGCTGTAAAAATCATATCATTTAATAAAAGTTTTCTACTCTATAAAATGTAGAAAATAGCACCGAGCTCAAATAAATCCACAAAAATGTTCGTTGGAAACGAGAGATCGCCATCTTCAAATGAAAAGTTAGAGAAGACAAAATTGGGCTATAAAAATCATATCATTTAATATAATGATACATATCTTTCAGAATTGTTGAAAATATCCCAGAGCTCAGTAAAATCTGCAAAGATGTTGTTGGAACCAGGAGATCGTCATCTTCATTGGCAAAATAGAGAAGATAAACTTGGGTAAAAAATTATATCATTTTATAAAACGATCCATTTCATTCATGAAATTTATAAAAACAAACTCAAGCTAAGAAAAATCTGCAAAAATGTCCATTGGAACCGGGAGATCGCCATCTTCAACTAAGGAAGACAAACGTAGACTATATAAATCATATCATTTATAAAAATGTAGAAAATAGAACCGAGCTTATAAAAATCTGTAAAAATTTCCGTTGGGACAGGGAGATCGCCATCTTCAACTGAAAAATAGGAGAAGACAAACATGCCAAAAATCATATCATTTAATGAAAAGATTCATATCTTCCAGGAAATTTAGAAAATAGTCCCAAGGTCAGAAGAAATACAAAATGCCCAGTTACAAACGGGAGCTCGCTATCTTCAATGGAAAAATTATGTCAAAATATTATATCATTTAATAAAAAGATCCATAACTTCACGAAAATGTTGAAAAATAGCCACGAGTACAGAAAAATCCGAAAAATGTCCTTTGGCACTGGGAGATCGCTATCGTTAATTGAAAAATAAAAGATGACAAAATTAGGCCAAAAAATCATATCATTTCATAAAAAGATCCATATCTTCCAGAAAATATAGAAAAATTGTCTCAAGCAAAGAAAAAGCTGTGAAATGTCCATTGAAACTGGTAGATCGTCATTTTCAACTAAAAAAATAAGAGAATACAAACGTATGCTATAAAATCATATTATTGAATTAAAAGTTCTATATCTTTCATAAAATTTAGAAAATAGCATCGAGCTCAAAAAATCCGCAAACATGTCCGTTGGAAATGGGAGATTGCCATCTTCAACTGAAAAATAAGAAAAGAAAAAAATTAGGATATAAAAATCATATCATTTACAAAGATGAAGATGTCGATCTGAATTTTGTCTTCTCTTATATTTCAATTGAAGGTGGCGATTTCCCCGTTTCAACGGATATAATTTGACCTAATTTTTTCTTCTCTGATATCATTTAACAAAATGATCCATATCTTCAAGAAAATGTGAAAAATAGCCCAAAGCTAAGGAAAAATCGGCAAAAAAGTCTGTTGGAACTGGGAGATTGACATCTACAGCCGAAATATAACAGAGGACAAGATAAGGCTAAAAATCATATCATTTAATAAAATGATTGCCATCATCCACTGGAAAAAAGACAAGACAATATTAGGCAACAAACATTATATCAATTAATACAAAGATCCTTATCTTCCAGAAAATAAAGAAAATAGCACTAACCTTAGAAAAAACCACAAAAATTTCTGTTGGAAATGGGAGATCGCCATCTTCCTCTGAAAAATAAGAGAAGACAAAATTAGGCCATAAAAATCATATCATTTAATATAAAACCCATATCTTCCAGAAAATATAGAAAATAGCCCAGAGCTTCGAAAAATATGCCAAAATTTCCGTTGGAACCAGGAGATAGCCATCTTCAAATGAAAAATAAGAGAATACAAAATTAGGCCATAAAAATCATATCATTTAATATAAAGATCATATCTTAAAGAAAATGTAGAAAATAGCCCAGAGCTCAGAAAATTCCGCAAAAATTTCTGTTGTTACCAAAAGATCACCATATTCAATTGAAAAATAAGAGAAGACAAACTTAGTCCATAGAAATCATATTATTTAATAAAAAGATACATATCTTCAATAAACTATAGAAAATAGTTTCGAGTTTAGAAAAATCCGCAAAAATGGTCGTTGGAACCGGGAGAGTGGCAATTTCAACTGAAAAATAAGAGAAGACAAAATTAGGCTATACATATCATATCACTTAATATAATGATCATATCTTACAGAAAGTTTAGAAAATAGCCTGAAACTTAGAAAATCCGCAAAAATGTCCTTTGGAAATGGGAGATCGCCATCTTCAACTAAAAGAAAGAGAAAACAAAATTAGGCCAAAAAATCATATCATTTAATAAAAAAATCCATAACTTCTCGAAAATGTAGAAAAATAGTCCCAAGTTCAGAAATATCCGCAAAAATGTCTATGGAAAGCGGGAGATCACTGTCCTCAAATGAAAAATAAGAGAAGACAAAATTAGGCTACAAAAATCGTATCATTTAATAAAAAGAGCCATATCTTCAATAAAAGGTAGAAAATAGCCCCGAGCTCAGAAAAAGCTGTAAAAATTTCTGTTGGAATTAAGAGATCGCCATATTAAACTGAAAAATAAGACAAAACAAAATTAGGCTATAACATATCATTTAATCTAAAGATACGTATCTTATAGAAAATGTGAAAATAGCCTGGAGCTAAGAAAAATCGACAAAAATGTCTGTTGGAACCGGGAGAATGAAAAATATGAGAAGATTAAATTAGGCCAAAAATCATATTGTTTAATAAAAAGATCCATATCTTCTAGAAAATATAGAAATAGTCTTTAGGTCAAAAATCCGCAAAAATCTCTGTTGGAATCGTGAGAACGCCATCTTCAACAGAAAAAATAAAAAAAGACAACATTAGACCAAAAAATCATATCATTTAATAAAATGATCTATATATTCCATAAAATGAAGAAAAATAGCCCCAGAGCTAACAAAATTCAGTAGAAATGTCTGCTGGAACTGGTAGATCGCAATATTCAACTAAAAAATAAGAGAAGGAAAATGCAGGATATAAAAATCATACCACTTAATTAAAAATTCATATCTTCCATAAAATGTAGAAAATATCACCGAGCTTCGAAAAATCCACAAAAATTTCCATTGGAACCGGGAGATCGCCATCTTCAACTAAAAATAAGTGTAGACAAAATTAGGCTACAAAAATCATAACATTTAATAGAAAGATTCATATCTTACATAAATTGTAGAAAATATCGCAGAGCACAGAAAAATATTTGTTGGAACCGGGAGATCGTTATCGTCATCTGAAAAATAGAGAAGACAAAATTAGGCCAAAAAATCATATCAATTCATAAAAAGACCCATATCTTCCAGAAAATGTAGAAAAAGCACAAATCTTAGAAATATCCGCAAAAATGTCCACGGGGACCGGGAGATCGCCATATTCAACTAAAAAATTAGAAGAAAAAATTAGTCTACAAAAATCTTGTCATTAATAAAGAGATCCATATCTTTAATAAAATGAAGAAAATTGCATGGAGCTCAGAAAAATTCGCAGAAATGTCCATTGGAATTGGAAGATTGCCATCTTCAACTGAAAAATAAGAGAAGAAAAATTAAAATATAAAATCATATCATTTAATATAAAAATTCTTATCTTCCAGAAAATGTACATAATAGTTATCCCGAACCCAGAAAAATCCGCAAAAATGTCTGTTGGAACTGGGAGATCGCCATCTTTAACTAAAAAATAAAAGAAGACAAAATTAGGCCAAAATATCACACCATATCTTAAAAATGTTACATATCTTCCAAAAAGTGGAAAATAGTCTGGTGCTCAGAAACATCCGCAAAAATGTCCATTGGAACCGGGAGATCGCCATCTTCAACTAGAATATAAGAGAACACAAAATTAGTCCAAAAAATCATCTAATTTAATAAAAAGATCACCATCTTCAACTGGAAAAATAAGAGAAGACCAATTTAGGCTATAAAAATTATATCAATTAATAAAAAGATCCATATCTTTCATAAAATGTAGAAAAAGTACCAAGCTCAGAAAATGATATATAAAAATATTATTAGTTGAAGATGGCGATATTTCGATTACAACTGACATGTTTATAGATGAAGATGGTGATTTTCCAGTTTTGAATTTTGTTTTCTCTTATATTTCAGTTGAAGATGTCGATTTCTCGGTTTCAACGGACATTTTTGGCCTAATTTTGTCTTTTCTGATATCATTTAACAAAACTGTCCATATCTTCCAAAAAATGTGAAAAACAGCTCGGAGCTCAATAAATCCGTAAAAATGTCCGTTGGAACCGGGAGATCGCCATTTTCAACCGAAATATAAGAGAAGACAAAATAAAGCCAAAATTCATATCATTTAATAAAAAGATCGCCATCATCAACTGGAAAAAAGAGAAGACAAAATTAGGCAACAAAATTCATATCAAAAAATATAAAGATTCTTATATTCCAGAAAATATAAAAAATAGCCCCGAGCTCAGAAAATATGAAAATATTTCCTTTGGAAACGGGAGATCGCTATCTTCAACCGAAAAATAAAAGAAGGCAAAATTAGGCCATAAAAATCTTATCATTTAATATATAGATCCACATCTTATAGAAAATATAGGAAATAGCACAGAGCTCAAAAAATCCGCATAAAAGTCTATTGGAACCGAGAGATCACCATCGTCAATTGAAAAACATGAGAAGACAAAAGCAGGCCATAAAAATTATATCATTTTATACAAATATTCATATCTAACAGAAAAAGTAGAAAACAGCATAGAGCTCAGAAAATTCCGCAAAAATTTCCATTGGAATCGGGAGATCGCTATATTCAAGTGAAAAATTAAGAGAAGACAAACTTTGCCTATAAAAATCATATCATTTAATAAAAAGATTCATATCTTTAATAAACTGTAGAAAATAGGTTTGTGTTTAGCAAAATCTACAAAAATGGTCGTTGGAACCGGGAGATCGACATCATCAACTGATAAATCAGAGAAGACAAAATTAGACCATAAAAATAATATCATTTAATCTAAAGATACAATCTTATAGAAAACTTAGAAAATAGCCCGAAGCTTAGAAAAATATGTGAAAATGTCCGTTGAAACTGGGAGATCGCCATTTTCATCTGCAAAATAAGAGAAGAAACAAGTTAGGCCTAAAAATCATATTATTTAATAAAAAGATCCATATCCTCAACTGTGAAAACGCCATCTTCAACTGAAAAGAGAAAACATCATTAGGCCAACCAATCATATCATTTAATACAATGATCCATATCTTCCGTAAAACGAAGAAAAATAGCCCCAAGCTAACAAAAATCAGTAAAAATGTCCCCTGGAACCAGTAGATCGCAATATTCAACTTAAAATAAGAGAAGAAAAATGTAGGACCTAAAAAGCATATCATTTAATAAAAAAATTGATATCTTCCATAAAATGTAGAAAATAGCACCGAACTTCGAAACATCTACAAAAATTTCTGTTGGAACCGAGAGATCGTCATCTACAACTGAAAAAAGAGTAGACAAAATTAGGCTGTAAAAATCATACCATTTAAAGATTCATATATTACATAAAATGTAGAAAATATCCCAAAGCTCAGAAAAATCCGCAAAAATGTTCGTTGGAACTGGAAGATCGTCATCTTTTTCTGAAAAATAGAGAAGACAAAATTAGGCCAAAAAATCATATCATATCATAAAAAGATCCATATCTTTCTGAAAATGTTGAACAATAGACTCAAGCTAAAAAATCCGCAAAAATGTCCAATGGAAATGAAGAAAATAGCACCGACCTTATAAAAATCCGTTGGAACAGGGAGATCACCATCTTCAATTGAAAAATAAAGGAAGAGAAAATTAGGCCAAAATATTATCATTTAATAAAAAGATACATATCTTCCAGAAATTTTAAAAATAGATGTCCGTTAGAAACGGGAGATTGCAATCTTCAACTATAAAATAAAAGAAAACAAAATTAGGACAAAAAATTATATCATCTAATTAAACGGTCCATAAGTTTTCAAAATGTAGAAAATAGCCCTGAGCTAAGAAAAATCTGCAAAAATGTCCCTTGGAGCATGGAGATCGCCATCTTCAACTGAAAAATAAGAGATGACAAATTAGGTTATAAAAATTATATCATTTAATATAAAGATTCATATTAAACAAAAATATAGAAAATAGCCTGGAGCACAAAACAATTCCGCACAAATGCACATTGGAACTGAGAGATCGCCAGCTTCAACTAAAAAGAAAGAGAAAACAAAATAAGGCCAAAAATCATATCATTTAATAAAAAATCCATAACTTCTTGAAAACGTAGAAAAATAGTCCCAACTTCAGAAATATCTGCAAAAATGCCCATTGGAAGAGGGAGATCGCGATCTTCAAATGAAAAATAAGAGAAGACAAAATTAGGCTACAAAATCGTATCATTTAATAAAAAGAGCCATATCTTCAATAAAATGTGGAAAATAGCCCCGAGCTCAGAAAAAGCTGTAAAAATGTCTGTT
This sequence comes from Scilla litardierei, assembly GCA_030789695.1. Lineage (NCBI taxonomy): Eukaryota > Viridiplantae > Streptophyta > Magnoliopsida > Asparagales > Asparagaceae > Scilla > Scilla litardierei. The sequence goes on along the minus strand of JAULAV010008234.1, from coordinate 39,955 downwards.
GGAATTAAGAGATCGCCATATTAAACTGAAAAAATAAGAGAAAACAAAATTAGGCTATAAATCATATCATATAATTTAAAGATACGTATCTTACAGAAAATGTAAAAATAGCCTGGAGCTCAAAAAAATCGGCAAAAAATGTCTGTTGGAACCAGGAGATTGCCATCTTCATCTGAAAAATATGAGAAGATAAAATTAGGCCAAATATTATATTATTTAATTAAAAGATCCATATCTTCCAGAAAATGTAGAAATAGCCTTTAGGTCAAAAAAATCTGCAAAAATCTCTGTTGGAATCGTGAGAACGCCATCTTCAACAGAAAAAAATAAGAGAAGACATCATTAGGCCAAAAAATCATATCATTTAATAAAATGATCTATATCTTCCATAAAATGAAGAAAAATAGCCCCAGAGCTAACAAAATTTAGTGGAAACGTCTGTTGGAATTGGTAGATCGCAATATTCAACTAAAAAATAAGAGAAGAAAAAAATGTAGGATATAAAAATCAAACCACTTAATAAAAATTCATATCTTCCATAAAATGTAGAAAATAGCACCGAGGTTGGAAAAATCCACAAAAATTTTTGTTAGAACCGGGAGATCGCCATCTTCAACTGAAAAATAAGTGTAGACAAAATTAGGCTACAAAAATCATATCATTTAATATAAAGATTCATATCTTACATAAACTGTAGAAAATATCGCGGAGCTCAGAGTTGGAACCGAGAGATCGTCATCGTCATCTGAAAAATAGAGAAGACAAAATTTGGCCAAAAAATCATATCAATTCATAAAAGACCCATACCTTCCAGGAAATGTAAGAAAAAGCACAAATCAAAGAAAAATCCGCAAAAATGTCCACGGGGACTGGGAGATTGCCATATTTAACTGAAAAAAATGAGAAGACAACATTAGTCTACAAAAATCTTGTTATTTAATAAAGAGATACATATCTTTAATAAAATATAGAAAATAGCGTGGAGCTCAGAAAAATTCACAGAAATGTCCATTGGAATTGGAAGATCGCCATCTTCCACTGAAAAATAAGAGAAGAAAAAAATTAAGATATAAAAATCATATCATTTAACATAAAAATTCTTATCTTCCAGAAAATGTACAAAAAGCCACCCCGAACTAAGAAAATTCCGCAAAAATGTCTGTTGGAACCGGGAGATCGACATCTTCATATGAAAAATAAAAGAAGACAAAATTAGGCCAAATTAGCATACCATTCAATAAAATGATACGTATCTTCCAAAAAAGTGGAAAATAGCCCGGCACTAAGAAAAATCCGTAGAAATGTCCATTGGAATCGAGAGATCGCCATCTTCAACTAGAATATAAGAGAAGACAAAATTAGGCCAAAAAATCATCTAATTTAATAAAAAAGATCAACATCTTAGACTGGAAAATAAGAGAAGACCAATTTAGGTTATAAAAATCATATCAACTAATAAAAAGATCCATATCTTTCATAAAATGTTGAAAATAGTACCAATCTCAGATAATGATATATAAAAATCTTACCAGTTGAAGATGGCGATATTCCGCTTACAACAGACATTTTTATATATGAAGATGGTCGATTTTCCAGTTTCAAATTTTGTCTTATCTTATATTTTAGTTGAAGATGTCGATTTCCTGATTTCAACGGACATTTTTGGCCTAATTTTGTCTTCTCTGGTATCATTTAACAAAAAATAAGAGAAGACAAAATTAGGCCTAAAAAGCATTTCATTTAATAAAAAGATCTATAACTTCTTGAAAATGTAGAAAAATTGTCTCGTGCTCAGAAATAGCCATAAAAATACCCGTTGAAATCGGGAAATTGTCATCTTCAACTGAAAAATAAGAAAAGACAAAATTAGACTATAAAAATCATATCACTTAATATAAAAATACATATATGCCAAAACATTTAGTAACTAGTTCGGATCTTAGAAAAATCTGCACAAATGTTTGTTGGAAATGGGAAATCGCTATATTCAACTACAAAAAGAGAAGACAAAAATTAGGCCAAAAAATCATATCATTTAATAAAAAGATACATAACTTCCCAAAAATGTAGAAAAATAGTCCCAAGCTCAGAACTATCTGCAAAAATGTCCGTTGGAAGCGGGAGATTGACATCTTCAAGTGAAAAATAAGAGAAAACAAAATTAGGCTAAAAATCATATCATTTAATAAAAAGAGCCATATCTTCTATAAAATGTAGAAAATAGCCCCAAGCTCAGAAAAAATGCAAAAATGTCCATGGGAACTGGAAGATCGCTATTTGCAACTGAAAAATAAGAGAAAACACAATTAGGCTATAAAATCATATCATTTAACCTAAAGATATTATTTATTTTATAGAAAATTTAGAAATTAGCTCGAAGCTCAAAAAATCCGCCAAAATGTCCATGGAAGCGGGAGATCGCCATCTTATTCTGAAAAAATAAGAGATAAAATTAGGCCAAAAAATAATCTTATTTAATAAAAAGATCCTTATCTTCCATAAAATGTAGAAAATAGCCTCAAGGTCAAACAAATCCACAAAGATCTCTGGTGGAACCGTGAGAACGCCATCTTCAACTGAAAAAAGAGAAGACAACATTAGGCCAAGAAATCATATCATTTAATAAAATGATATGTATCTTTCATAAAATGAAGAAAAATTGCCCCAAGCTAACAAAAATCAGCAAAAAATGTCCGCTGGAGTTAGTAGATCGCAATATTCAACTGAAAAATAAGAGAAGAAAAATATAGGATATAAAAATCATATTATTTAATAAAAAATGCATATCTATATACAATGTAGAAAATAGCACCGAGCTTCGAAAAATCTGCAAATTTTTTCGTTTGGAAACGGAAGATCACCATCTTCAATTGAAAAATAAGAGTAGACAAAATTAGGCCAAAAATCATATCATTAAATAAAAATAACCATATCTTCAAGAAAATTTAGAAAATAGCCCATATGTCTGAATAATCTGCAAAAATGTCCATATGAACCGGGAGATCGCCATCTTCAACTGAAAATGGGAGACGAAAAATCTAGGCCAAATAATTATATCATTTAATAAAAAATTCATAACATTGCAAAATGTAGAAACATAGTCCCAAGCTCAGAAAAATCGATAAAAATGTTTGTTGGAACCGAGAGATCGCCATCTTTAACTGAAAAATAAGAGAATAAAAATCATATCATTTAATAAAAAGATTCATATCTTCAATAAAATATAGAAAATAACCCCGAGCACAACAAAATCCCCTAAAATACTCGTTGGAACAGGAAGATCGTCACCTTCAACGAAACAATAAGAGAAGATAAAATTGGCCAAAATGATATCATTTAATAAAATGATCGTTATCTTCCAGGAAATACAGAAAATAGCCCCTAGCTTAAAAAATCCACAAAATGTTCGTTGGAACAGAGAGATCGCTATCTTCAATTGAAAATAAGAGAAGACAAAATAAGGCAAAAAATTATATTATTTAACTAAAAGATGCATATCTTCCAAGAAATACAGAAAACAGCTTCGAGCTAAGTAAAATCTGCAAAAATGACTGTTTGAACCGGGTGATCACCATCTTCAACTGAAAAATAAGAGAAGACAAAATTAGGCTAGAAAATCATATCTTTTAATTTAAAGATACATATCTTACAGAAAATTTAGAAAATAGCCAGTGGCTAAGAAAAAACCGCAAAAATGTCTGTTGGAACCAGGAGATCGCCATATATAACTTTATAAAAATAAGAGAAGGCAAAATTAAGCTTAAAAATCAAATTATATATAAAAAGATCCATATCTTCCAGAAAAAGTAGAAAATAGCCTCTAGGTTTAAAAAATCTGCAAAAATATCCATAGAACCGAGAGAACACCATCTTCAACGGAAAAAAAATAAGAGAATGTTGTAAACTTGGTGGCTATGGAATCCATAGCCCTGTATTTATAGCAATAGGGTTACATAATGGGTGGATACCCACTAACGGGTTGGGCCACCAAAAGCCCGTTTATAACACTTCCCCTTATCCATCCATTGTTGTAAGCCATGATGAAAACTTCAGAGTTCACAGAGCTCATCTGATCATGGGTCTATGGATACTTCTGGATCCCAAGTTTAAGAGTACTTGCCTCGTTAAAACCTTCGCCGTGGAAAACCCAGTGGGAAAAACCAGCGGCTAAGGGAAAAGAGTACAAGTCTCTGTAACTTTCCCTGATCGATGGATATCACTAGAGGTGGATACTCCTGGATCCTAAGTTAGGGATAACTGCCTCGTTAAAACCTTTAGCTATGGAAAACCCAGTGGGAAAAACCAATAGCCAAGGAAAAAGAGTACAGTTTCCATAACTTCCCCTGATTAGTGGAAGTATTTAGGGGGTGGATACTTCTGGATCCAGAGTCAATGAGTTTGCCTCGTTAAAACCTTTAGCTATGGAAAACCCAGTTGGAAAAATCAATAGCCAAGGGAAAAGAGTACAACACTACATTTGACTCCCCCTGATCTGTACAAGCTGCAGGCTTGCTGATCTCCTAGGCAACTATACATCAATCTCTTACAGTGTTCCGATAATAAGTACAAAGTACAAGGCATCGCTCACCTATACAAGACATCGCTCACCTATACAAGTATCGCCCATCTATGGCAGCTACTGAATCTGAGGGAGCTCTTCTGAAGAGGACTGGTCTGCAGACTCGGTAGGTAGCACCACGTCACTGACCCAGTCGTCACTGTGTCTGTGAGGTACTGCAGGACCTGGCCGTGCGTACTTAAGATTTGCTTCTTGGATTGATGAGCCTCTCGGGATGGTGGGATTGATGTTGCCTTGGAAGCATGCTTTGCTGATTCCAGGAGTTGGTCGCTTCTTTGTTGCAGTCATCGCGATGATCTGTAACCAGTATCTGCAAATACATTTAACATGTTGGATGATCCTTGACCCTTGGAGGTAGCGCAGAAGCTATATATCTCTGGTCCAGTGGTGCGCTGCAGGCGCTGCACTGTATCTGGTTAAAGGGTTTACTGCCAGATAAAGGAGTGTGTAAAAGGCATTTGAGTAAGGCACTTCAAGACCTAGGATATCCTTTCCCTCTTCCAGCGAACGGAAGGGGTCTTAATGTGCATCCATACAACCAGTTGGTGTATTATTGGATTGCAATTATCCATGTTTCTTCATCAACTAGATGATTATTCATCTGCTGGATGATTATTCATCTGCTGGATGATTATTCATCTTCTAGATGATGGTTTAATCTTCGGGATGATTGTTCATCTTCAGGATGCTGGTTTCATCTTCGGGATGATAATTCATCTTCAGGATGATGGTTTCATCTTCAGGATGATAGTTCATCTTCAGGATGATAGTTTCATCTTCAGGATGATAGTTCATCTTCAGGATGATGGTTTCATCTTCAGGATGATAATTCATCTTCGGGATAATAATTCATCTTCGGGATGATAATTCATCTTCAGGTTGATTATTCATCTTCAGGATGATGGTTTCATCTTCAGGATGATAATTCATCTTCAGGATGATTATTCATCTTCAGGATAATAATTCATAAGGGTATGCTGTCACATCATCCATAGCAACATAGCCTAAAATTATCTTTGCCAATCGCATGGGTTTCACAATCATGACCAGGGAGCATGATGCATCAGTTTAATTAATTTTGTAAGTGAGTTAAGCTCATCTTACATGGTTACTTTCTTGTTTCTGCGAAATAAACCTCTAAGCTATAGTGTTTTGCTTATAGCATACGATTTTATTTATTTATACAATACTCGGTAACCCACAGGTTTGATATCTTTTGATATCAGGACTTCAGGTCCAAACACTTCACATTTCATAAGTGAGTCCAGCTCAACTTATTATTGCCTCGTTCCACATAATCTGGCCAAATTTCTGCGTTTGCTTCAGGAAACGGAGATTGGGAATGATATCAATGGCAAAATGGGTTGTGAGTAATCGTCGACAAGTGTGTTTTATCCAAATACCTCTACGTGTACGTACATTATTCAATTTATTCCAGATTTATCTCTTCTGGAGGTCTTGGAAAGGGAGAGGATATGGAGATGAGCTCACATTCCTGTGGTGGTATTGTTTTAGGGTATCGTGGTATGTCCTCTCATCCATTGAGGATATCCACTTCTGCTACTGGTAGATTGCATCCATTATAGTTGGTATGTCAATCCTAGCTGGATTTTTAGTAACAGGGATGTGTGAATTTGACAATATTTATATTGTCAGTAGCTATGTCTGATAACTGTTTAACAGTTTCATAAGTATGGATCTTCAGGATCTCATCACTATTCATGATAATCAGATCATATGTATTAATGTTTTAAATGGTCAAATTGAGCTTCAGGCTCATGGATGATTTTAGTATTTTTTGTTAAACCTAATACTGGGGAATTAAGGTTATGAAGGATCTTCAGGTCATATCAAGTATTTAAAAGAGGGCCCATCAATGCACGTCTTAGGAGAAGTGATTTAAAAGCTTCCCCTGTTCAGAGTGCTCAGAATCAATTTATCTGGGGTAATTACTTCCGATAAATAGTTCTGTGTTCTGATGGTCCATAGTGGTGATATGGGGATGTATAGCCATCATGGCTCCATCGATAAGATGTGCACTAAATGCTCCCCCCCCCCCGTTAGGGGGTCTCGGAAACTTTTTATATGATGTGATCAGGCTCATATAAATAGTTTCTAAGGAGGCGTTCTCATGGTTTGCATGTTCCCACATGGTCACTTACAACTGGATTTTTAATGGATAAGTAATCCGTTTAAATCATTTTAATGATTTACATATAACCCATTTCTGGGTGTGAACACAAAACTTCAGGGTGTTCAATTTTCTTCCAGTTGTTAAATATAATTGATTTCCCAGTGTTATCCAAAAAAATCCGCAATAAGCTCGAATTCAATGAAGTTGAGCATAGAACTAGGGATATGAACCCGTCAAGGCTCCATCTATAAGATGTGCTCTAATGCCTCCCCCGTTTGGGGATCTCGGAATATATTCATCTAGGAGGGTTAGTCCCGATGAATAAGTTCCACTGCGGCATTTTTGAGGGTGGTATGAGGGTAAGTAAAAGCCCAACCAATATCCCAGTAAGGTAATATGTCCGTTGTGATTAATAATAATCTGGACTGCGGTTTGATAACAAGGTTTTGATTATGATCATTTTAAGAGGATATATAGATGAGTACTCTTAAGGTACATCATCAGCCATATATAGGGAGTGAAGAGAGTCAATGGCATCCTCATTTAAGGAGTATTCAGGGTGACAAATCATTCACAGTAAAATGAAATGTGTAAAAAGCATGAAATCAATAATAAATATTGTGGTGATGCATTTAAACACATATATACTGTAAGAGAATACTACTGATAATTATGTTACGACAACAAGTTTCATAGTATGATGTGTGTTCTAGAAAATATACGTCCACAATTGTGCTCATTTTAGACACATATTATGACAACAGATCAAATTTATTTTCAAAATTTATTTGTCCTCGGGGAGTAGCGAAATATACATACAGTCAATTTTGACTTTCGTCGTTTAGACTAGATATGTATATATTTTTATATGGCATAGGTTAATGCCCATTCATATTGCAAAAAGCATTATGGGTCTTGTCAGAACTTCTGGTCTGATATTCGGTTGCCATTGCATACTCCACGTCGAGGTATATCATATCTTCCCTTTCTCATTTAATACAAGACTTCCCCTGTTTTCAGTCTTCCTCATTGACATTCATAAGGAAAATGAATATTGGTCTTATGAAGTAGACATATACAAGGGAAATGAGTTAGTTTCTATATTTCCACTTTTCTAATTTATAAGGGACTTTTAAAAGTCTATTTGAAAACTCAAGTATGGTCTTCAGGCCATTTTTATTGAGTCATTCAAGTATTGTGTGGATATAGAGTCATGCTCTAGGGGAAGCAATTACATGGGTACGAAATTTATAATTTCTCACTTATCTATTAAGCCACGACTTCAGGCGTACGCTTAAAAAAATAAGACTAGATTCAAGAATCATACCTTGTAAAGTGAGATTACTCTAAAAGAGTTTAGCTGTGTTATGACAACTGCTGGTATCAATATTGGTTTATACAAACCATATATCTGAGAGATCTATTTACCGCAAAATGCGTATTTCTAAAAGAAATCGCATAAATGTTTTTCGTATAATCCATCGTACTTGTTAATTTTTTATTAGGGTAAAAGGGTTTTGACTTTTGATTTGATTTTGAACTTCAGGTTCATTTTGATTTTGAACTCCAGGTTCATTTTGTCAAATAGGATATGATGTTAAACTTTTTGAAATCATTATTGGTTTGTTGGCATAAATATCGTCATAACATGAGCATGTGATGATCATATAAGAGTGTAAAATGCAACAATCAATGGTTTATCATACACATAATATGAAGCTTGTAAGCTATAAAGGTTATGCTCAATAAAATAGTTGAAAGAAACTAAATTATCATTGCAAATAAATCAAGTATGTGAGCTTAATAATGTATGCTCAGCTAACATGAAGTGAAACATATACACATGCTATTTATATTCTGCAGGTATATAAATAATTTTATCTCAGACATATATTTATGCTGCAGGCATTAACAATAAATCATAGAGATTTTAGCATGCTAAATAAAATGTTCATCACAGAACATTAAATATGTGACGGGCATATAATTTTCTACGCATGCATTTATAGTGTTTAAGTGGAAATTCATGCTAGAGGCAACAAAAATATACAACATCACATCGTAGAAAAATGCGACAGACATTTAATATCATTGCAGACGATCAACACATGCAATTAATCATCACATGCATTTTATAATGGAAATGAAAATTTTTCGTTTAATAATTATTGGACCACTGTGCAACGTCATACACCGTTAGGTTAGTTGACTAACGACAGAGCGGTCGCAGGATCTTCCTAATTATTAAACGTAAATAATCAGATAATCCAAATAAAATGCGATGAATTAAAATTGTGTAATTTAACAGATTTTAACGAAAAAGAAATCGTAATTAAATCTGAAAATAATTTGGAAAATAGTAAATTTTTGGTCAAACCCTAGTTAGGGTTTTTAGGTTCGATCTGCCGTGCGATCCTGTGCACCCAATTAGGGTTTCGGGCGCGTGTGTGGCCGCGTCCGGCGGCTAGGGTTTCGGACACGCGCGTGCACGTGAGGGGTGCCGTTACTGGCGACGGGACCCGTCTGCCGCTGCTGGCGACGACGGGGGGCCCGTCGCTGCAGGCGGCGGCGGGTGTTGCCCGCCGTCTGCAGGCGGCAGTTCCGTCCGTCGTCGCGAGCGGCTGATCCGCCCGCCGCTTTGTGCAGCGGGGGCAGCCACTGCTGCGGACGGTAGATCGCAATATTCATCTGAAAAAAATTAAGAGAAGAAAAATAAAGGATATAAAAATCTTTTATTTAAAAAAATTCATATCTTCCAAAAAATATAGAAAATAGCACCGGACTTCGAAAAATCCGCTAAAATTTCTATTGGAAACGGGAGATCGTCATCTACAACTAAAAATAAGAGTAGACAAAATTAGGCTAATAAAAATCACATCATTTAATATAAAGATTCATATCTTACAAAAATGTAGAAAATATCTCGGAGCTCAGAAAAATCCGTCAAAATTTTCGTTGGAATCGGGAGAACGTCATCTTCTTCTGAATAATAGAGACAACAAATTAAGGCCAAAAAATCATATCATTTCATAAAAAGATCTATATCTTTCAGAAAAAGAAGAACAACAGAATCAAGTTAAGAAAAATCAGCAAAAATGTCCGCTGGAACCGAGAGATTGCCATCTTCAATTGAAAAAATAAGAGAAGGCAAACGTAGACTATAAAATCATATCATTTATAAAAATGTACAAAATAGCACCGAGCTAATAAAAATCAGCAAAAATATCCGTTGGAACTGGGAGATCTCTATCTTCAACTGAAAAATAAGAGAAGACAAAATTAGGTCAAATATCTTATCATTTAGTAAAAAGATATATATCTTACAGAAAATTTAAAAAATAGTCCCGAAGTCAGAATAATACGCAAAATGCCCATTAGGAAGGGGAGATCACAATCTTCGATTGAAAAATAAAAGAAAAAAATCATTAGGCCAAAAAATCATATCATTTAATAAAAAGATCCATAACTTTTTGAAAATGTATAAAAATAGCCCCAATCCCGAAAAAATCCGCAAAAATGTCCGTTAGAACTGGGAGATCTCCATCTTCATCTAAAAATAAGAGAAGACAAATTAGGTTGTAAAAATCATATCATTTAAAATGAAGATTATACAAAAATAATAGAAAATAACCCGAAGCTCAAAAAATTCCGAACAAATGTCCTTTGGAACCGAGAGATTGCCATCTTCAAATTAAAAAAGAGAAGACAAAATTAGGCCAAAATTCATATCATTTCATAAAAAGATACATAACTTCCAAAAAAAGGTAGAAAAATCCGCGAAGATGTCTGTTGAAACCGTGAGATCGCCATCTTCAACTAAAAAAAATAAGAGAATACAAACGTAGGCTAGAAAAATATTTAAAAAAAGTTTTATATCTTCCATGAAATGTAGAAAATAGCATCGAGCTAAAAATATGCAAAAATGTCAGTTCGGAAGATCGACATGTTCAACTGAAAAATAAGAGAAGACAACATTAGGCAAAAAAATCATATCATTTAATAATAAGATCCGTAACTTTAAGAAAATGTAGAAAATAGCCCGAAGCTCAGAAAAATCGACAAAAATGTTCGTTGAAATCGGGAGATCGCCATCTTTATCTAAAAAAATAAAAGAAGAAAAAATTAGGTCAAAAAATCATATCATTTAATAAATATATCCATAACTTCCCGAAGATGTAGAAATAGCACCGAGCTCAGAAAAATCGACAAAAATATCTGTTGGAATCGGGAGATCGACATCTTCTACTAAATAAAAAAGACAAAATTAGGTTATAAAAATCATATCATTTAATTTAAAGATTCAAATCATACAGAAAATGTAGAAAATAGATCAGAGCTTAGAAAAATCCAAAAAAATGTTCGTTGGAACCGGAAGATCGCCAATTAAACAATAAAAGAAGACAAATTTAGGCCAAAAATCATATCATTTAATAAAAAGACAAATATCTGCCATAAAATGTAGAAAATAGCACCGAGCTCAGAAAAATCCGCACAAATGTCCGTTGGAACCGGGAGATCGTAATATTCAACTAAAAAAAGAGAAGACAAAATTAGGCCAAAAAATCATATCATTTAATAAAAAGACTCATCTCTTCCATAAAATGTAGAAAAAAGCCCAAAGCTAAGAAAAATCTTCAAAAATGTCCGTTGGAACCGGGAGATCGCCATATTGAACTGAAAAATATGAGAAGACAAAATTATGTTACAAAAATCTTGTCATTTAATAAAAGATTCATATCTTTAATAAAATGTAGAAAATAACTTGGAGCTTAAAAAAATCCGTAAAAATGTCTGTTGAAACTTGGAGATCGCCATCTTCAACAGAAAAATAAGAGAAGAACAAATTAGAATATAAACATCATATCATTTAATATAAAGATTCTTATCTTCTAGAAAGTGTACGAAATACCGAGCTCAGAAAAATCCACGAAAATGTCCGTTGGAACCAGGAGATCGCCATCTTCAATTGAAAAATAAGAGAAGACAAAATTAAGCCAAAATATCATATCATTTAATAAAATGATATATATCTTCCAAAAGTGGAAAATAGCCCAGAGCTCAGAATATTCCGTACAAATATCCGTTGGATCCAGGAGATCACCATCTTCAACCAAAAAAATAAGAGAAGAAAAAATTATGTCAAAAAATATTGTTGCGGGGTAGAATCCGCTAACACTGAATTTATATTTGAATGAGAATCATGGTTACAATGATTACAAGTTTTGGGGGTGAAGACGAGGTTAATCCCCATTGGAAGACGCTTCGTAGATGGAAATCTTAGGGTCGTCCGTCAATCGAAGTATGTCGCTCGTCTAGTAGAGTAGTTCGTCGTGGGTCACTTTGACTGTCGGTAGTTGGGACGAACTTCCTGCAAGAGGACCAACTCATCAGAAAGGCTCAGTTTCCTGTCACCAAGATTCTATCCGATGCTTAAGTCAGTTGGTGACTACTTGGAGAATGTCGGACATGCAAGGCGATCTCAGAGGTAGATCGACACTTGCGTGGCGAACTAATGTGGAAGGCACGAATATGTGGAGGATAATTGACCTTGAATATAAGTAGATGTGTTAGGATTTATTATAGATTAGCCAGCCCCTTTCTTGTTGGAGGAGAGGGGGTATTTATAGGCTGTTAGAGTTGGTTGCTTTAGCTGAGCTGGCAGTGTCAGGGTATCAGGGGTTCGGCAGAGGATGTTAGGGCAGAACGTGTCAGACGTGTTTTTGTCAGAGCCGTAAATATCAGACGCGCTTTTTTAGGCTGTCTGGTGGTGAAACAGCCATGGGTACTTTCGGTATGCTGTCAGGCGATGAAACAGCCATGGGCGCTTTTAGCAGGCTGTCAGGTAGCGAAGTGGCTAGGTGCGCTTTTGTCAGACTTGTCTGTAGTGAAACTGGCAGTGATACTAGTGGCAGGTCGCCTTCCTCCTTGGGCAGATTGCTTCTGGGCAGAGAGGTAGTCGAGCTGCCTCTGGGGTGAGCTACCTTTGGGATGAGCTGGTGTAGATCGTGCGTGATCAGCCGAAGGGCTCTTCTTTTTGGTTCGGTTGACAGTTTGCCGCGCTGTAGGTGCATGCTGCTCTAAGCCTCGGCGAGCTTGTCCAAACCTCGTCGAACTTGGTCTCATAGTGGAGATTAGGTGGGCCATGACTTGGGCTTCGATCATACGTGCCTAGATCAACTGGGCTGATCTTAAGGTCGTAACAATTGCCCCGTCATTCGAGTTCAAAATGAGAAGTCCGGCTCGGCTCGGATGACACGCTCTGCTTTATTTAGCTAACAGCTGTGGCATTTAATGTGAGATGACCAGTGAATCTCTAAAGTCATTATGATGATTCGGCAGCGGGGAGATATCGAGGCGTCCTGCCACTCGAAGCATGACCGTGCCGCATATGGATCTGGGCAGAAGCAGAGGTGACAGCTTCGCTTCAGATCTTGCCACGTGGCCCACCTTCAATGGTCGAGATTGGTCGATGCACTCTATAAAACAGAGAGGGGGAAATGGTTAAGGACTCCTGCTTTCAAATTTCAAAAAACTCCTTTCATTATTTGTCTTCGAGCTCTTACCGCCAATCAACGCTTCATCGGAGCTACGATGATCTTCTTCTTAGGTACTTTCTTTGATTTATATCAGATGACTTCATCCTAATCTTCTTCCTCTAATAAACACACAGAGAAGCACTTAGACATGTTTGAGGATGTTAGCTCCGAGGGGACGGATGAACAGATGATATTGGTGGACATGGCAGAGTCTAAGCCGAAGGAGCGGGAAGAAGCCCGTCCCCTCGACATCGACGGTCTCCAAGAAAACCAAAAAGAAGGGCTCAGGGTAGACCATCGGCGTAGTTACAACAGCAGTTTTGGCAGAGATCCTAGCCATAGCGCCTAAGACTAAGCATATCAGCTGCGCCAAAATTCGTTCCAATCCGGCCACCCTATGAAGTTCACCTCCTCACCTCTGATGAACGGGTCTGTTCCCCTGGGGACAACGAAGTCGGGGTCTATTTTCTGACCTTCGAGCTCAGACTTCGGTTTCCACTCCACTCCTTCCTACTGCACATGCTGAACTTCCTCGAGCTTTTGCTCTTCCAACTGATGCCGAACTCGATCAGTACCATGGTCAGCTTCATTGTTCTCTGCTTCGACAGTGGCATAAGTCCAACTTTGCTGCTATTTCAGAATTTCTTTGAAGCGAAGTAGAGAGGAGTGTATTATTATGTCAGTGTGAGGAATGATTGACATCTCGCCCTTGATTTACAGAGTAAAGTGAGGGAGCAGAAGGAGAACTTCATTTTCATCTCGACACCAGCAGACTTGACTCTGCGGTCGAACTGGGGGAAGTTGAACCCCCAAGCGAACAAGGAGGTGACTCTACAAGGACATGATCTAGAGGACTCCACGATCTTGATGGAGATCCCCCGTGAGCTCCGAAAACATGCGAAGCTGGTCAAGGACCACCAGATCGCCCTCCATATCTGGCCTAAAGGTACCGAGATCTAAGTGACCTTCTTCATATTTTCTCACCCCGATCTCTTTTTTTTGCAGGTGCGACCATGAGTCTGTTGAGGGACGAACTGATGAGGATGGACATAGAGAAGCCATCGATCGAGGAGCCGGTGCTCAAGGAGCAGGCAGCTAAGGTAAGGCGGGGGAGTGTAAGGGCTTGCCAAAAAAGGCCGGGTAGAAGCGGGGCCTGGAGGAGGCATCCATTGCACGGGCTGAGGAGGAGGAGGAGCGGAGCAAGAGACTGAAGAAGAAGAAGTCCACATTAACTGCTCCCTCCTCCCATCCGAGCGAGACCGCATCGGGTAGCTTAGCCGACCTCGATGCTGTCGAGGAGCCGGTGGCTGTTATGATGATTGCTATGTCCTAGGCCTGCCGTCCCAGGTTAAAGCTACAGAGGTCGAGCATTGGCCCTTTGGATGCCCCTTTTAGGAGCAGGGAAAGCCGGACGTGAGGATGTTGGGGCATCCAAGCTGCGAGGCAGCGCTTGCCTGCTTCAAAGCTAAGAAGGACGAGGTCCTGGTTATCCCGAAGAACGAGCTTTCTGGGCCGCGCTACTCGGTGGGTGCCCAGGAATCGTTGTTTGAGGATGCCGGGGTTGCGGCCTGTCTGATTGAGAATAGTCTGTTGCCAGGGACCGGGAGTCCCTGTACAATGCTGGTGCCGAGCGCCTCTGTGGCACGGCACTTTGGCACAGCATGCATGTTCGTTGCTCTCCCTACTCATGTTGCTGATCTGCATTCTTTCATGCGGGCTCATATATTCTGTTCCTTCTATATGTTGTGATGGTGATGACGTCCTTGCAACGCCACACTAATGTGGTCATGCTCAAGGTGACCATCGGGCAAAAGAAGGTGGAACTTAAGGCAGCCACCGATGAGCTGCAAAAGAGGGAAGCCAAACTCAAGGAGGTCGTCGAGCGGCTGCAGCACAGGGAGGAGAAGTGGGAAGAAGACAGCGGGTTCTATGTGACCTAGAAGGGGATATAGAGAAGCAGTACAAAATCTTGGAGGAGCTGGCATGAAAGCTTCAGGAGGCAGAGGCCCGAAGGGTCGCTTTGAAGAGTGCCCATGCCGTGGAGGTGGAGGCAAAGGGGTAGGAGATCGTCGAGCTCACGAATCAGGTGGCAAAGCTGAAGAAGATCGATCTTGAGGCTATGAAGGCAGAGGCCGTCTGCAAATACCAGATGGACAAGCTCCTTCCCATCATGAAGGATGTGCAGGCCAAGAGCATGGCATCGGGCCTCTAGGCGAGCCTTGAGAGGGCAGAGAAGAGGTTGAAGAGGCTGCATCTCGGGCTGGAGGTCGACTTCTCCGCGTTGTCGGCAGCTTTGGATGGCAAGGAGGAAGAGAAAGACAGAGAAGCAGGAGAGGTCTATCTGGCAGCGATCAGTCTAGTGGCAATGTGGGAGGCCAGGGAGAGGTCACAGCGATGGAACTGGCAGAGTGCGAGGCGGAGAAACAAGCGGAGGCACATGAGGAGGTCGGTGACCGAGTTGCGATGCCATAGTTAGCTGTTAGGAGGAGCATATGTAGGGCGGATCTTGGGGCCATGCTTAGGACTTGTATATATTTTTCTTTAAAAGAAACTAGGTGAATATTTTCAAGTTAATGAAAGATATCATGTTTGAGGTAGTTCGCCTCATTTGTATTTGTGCTTGTTTGTACTTGTATGCACTTGTATGCCCCCAACTTTCTGCTCGGAAGAGCCTAGGAGTGTGGAGAAGCGGAATGTTGTAGAGTTTGGACGTAGTCAAGTTGGCGAAGTTCTTTGTAGAGATAGATCATCTTCATTGTCTTTTGGGGGCACTTGACGTGGCATACCACGGATCTTTGTTTGGTGCGAATTAGCTTGCTTTCTTACCTGGTTTGGTTAGCAAGGTCTGGCACGCTATAGGTAGCTGCATCGTGACCTGCCCCGAAAGTCTTTGAGAGGGCGAGTATTGGGTCGTCGCCTACCCAGCATCCTCTGTAATCGGACAGGTATTGGGCCGTCGCCTACCCTGCATTTATCACTTTGGTTTGGATGGCGAACTGCCCCGGAGGTATTCAAGAGTGCGGGTATAGATGGGCCATAGCTGACCCCGCATTTATCACTTCAGTTTGGATGTTGAAGTACCCCGAAGGTCTTCAAGAGTGCGGGTATAGATGGGTCGTAGCCGACACATATTTATCACTTCGGTTTGGATAGCGAACTGCCCCAGAGGTCTTCAAGAGTGCTGGTATAGATGGGCCATAGCTGACCCCGCATTTATCACTCTGGTTTGGATGGCGAACTACCTTGGAGGTCTTCGAGAGTGCGGGTATAGATGGGCAGCAGCTGACCCCATATTTACCACTCCGATTTGGATGACAAACTACCTCGGAGGTCTTCCTGAGGACGAGGTCGAGGCCGTAGCCCCTCAGTCATGCCCCCGTCCAGTTTGGTTAGTGAAGTCCGACATTTTATGGGTATATGTGCCACGACCTGCCCCGGAAGTCTTTGAGAGGGCCGTCGCCTACCCTACATCCTATGTAATCAGACGGGTATTGGACAATCGCCTACCCCACATTTATCACTCCAGTTTGGATGGATAACTACCCCAGAGGTCTTCAAGAGTGTGGGTATAGATCTACAGCCGACCCCGCATTTATCACTCCAGTTTGGATGGCGAACTGTCCCGGAGGTCTTCAAGAGTGCGGGTATAGATGGGACGTAGCCGACCCCGTATTTATTACTTCGGTTTGGATGGAAAACTGCCCCAGAGGTATTCAAGAGTGCGGGTATAGATGGGCCATAGCCGACCCCGCATTTATCACACTGGTTTGGATGGCAAACTGCCCCAGAATTCTTTGAGAGGGCAAATATTGATGGGCCATAGCCGACCCCGCATTTATAATTTCGATTTGTTTGGCGGGCTGCTATTTTAGTTTGCATAATACGTATGTACAAACGAAAACACAAGAGTTGACTTGTAGTGAGTTAGCCCGCTCCGGATTATTAAGGCGACCTTTATGGAGGCGCTTTCTTTCTTGGAGGGGATCTGAAACTTTTATTCAAACAACACATTGTTTGTACAAATATAAAATTACATATTTTATTGATAGTACTTGAATAAGTATTGGGCATTCCACGGATGAGCTAGTTCGCTTGGTTGGGCGTTCCAAGTATGGAAGGCGAGACGTGAAGAGGTCTGTTCAGACTTGGAGCTGTGAAGCTATTGTCTGATAAGCGTCTGATAATTTAATCCATTAGCAGGTTCTTTGCATTACGACAAAACAACAACAATAATAAAGAAAGATAGAAAATTAAAATTATCCAACATTCAACATACACAGATTTTATTCCAAACATACAGAGATAGTCATAAAGAAATACAGAGTTTGAAAAGAAGGCCTAAGCATGGCCGAAACTAAAACAAATAATGGTGCTACGCACCGAACAACCTAACGGTAGCTACTAGGAAAGTAAATAACAACTAAGAGAAAGTCGCAAAAGCTGAGACTTGGGGTAGAACTCCAGTGTCCTCGAACTGGACGTCAACAGCTAGTCGTCCTCAACAACTAACTCAGTCTCAAAACATGACATGTGACACCCAAAGAGAAAAGGGCACATGTCAACAAAAATCTCTAAAAGGGGAAGGGATACTTTTGTGCAAGGAAACGTAAAAGTAGAGAGTACAACTAGCAGTTCTAAAATGAGATGACATGACATAATAATTCAATGAATGCAGCAGTTAAAATGAGATGACATGGCATATTATTTCAATGAATGCAGCAATTAAAATGAACATGATACTTGCAGTGCATGACACGTCGTAGCGAGAGCTACTAAACAATATTCACAATTAACTTGTATTCACGATGTGCACAGGGTTTCCGTCTTTTGGCTGAAGTGGCTGTACGGGCACACTTCTACGCTCAAGTGACCATTTAACCCTACCCCTCCACGTGTATCGAGCGTTGGTTCTTCACCAACACACTATGCTCACTTCTGGATCACGAGCCAAGACGTGTTTTTGGTTTTGCATAGGGTTGTACCCGGCATGCATGTGCCTAGCCTCAATCAATATGTAGGAGTCAAAATCCTACTCGCCGCAGCTTACATTTCAATAGTAGCGTGTGCTACGCAATCATGACAAACATTCAATGCATGAAATGACATGGAAATTTGTAGCATGATAGTATAAAAAGCAGTTAATGCACGCGTACCATTTATCAAAATCAAACATGGCATGTGAGATGCATGAATCATGACAAGGGTGTCGGATTTAGCTTCGTTGTCAAGGTAGATCAAGTATGGGTGTCGGATCTAGCTTCGTTGTCAAGCTAGATCAAAATATGGCGTCTAGGCGACTATCATTTCACCGCCTAGTCTCTTTTACACAAAACCCATAGAATGGACTAAACATGGCCTAACAAACTACTGTACAAGTTTCACTTGCCTGAAATGACGTGCTGCAAGTCTCAGATCAATGAGTCCTGATAATTCCTATGTGCTCAAACCATCGCCCAACCTACAGTCCCATATTATTAATCTTCAATTAGTTATTTAACCAACAACAAAATTAATGATTTTTATCTTGTTAGACATGCAATGTGGGTTCCTACAGATCAGGATATACCTCAACACGACGCAAGAGCTACACTGATGTCGGGTAGCGACGTCAGGGGTTGGATTCAGATAGTGCAAAGGGTATAGTAGAATAGTGACAACGAACGACGATTAGCCGGGTAGCGGCACGATCACCGAACAGCGATACGAAGGGGGAGGACAGCCGCATGGCGTTCTACGGTGTCGGGAAGATGCGGACAACGGGCAGTGGGTTCTACGGCTTGAGGGGAGGCACGACAAAGGGAGTTCAGGAAGAGGGTGCCCTGATCTAGGAGGATGAAAGGGGTGTGCGGCAGTGCGTGGGTGTTTGGTGTTTGCGCGGCCTGGGGGATGTCGGCCAAGGGTGGCCGGACCTAGGGGTGTGACAGGTGGAGCTGCAGGTGGTTGCCGGCAATGGGGAGGTGCCGTGCATGGGTTTCTTGGCAAAAAGGGCAGTTTTTTTGGCAAGGAGGGCAATGGCCGGCTGTTTCAGGTGATGGGAGGCCAGTTTGGAGGGGGAGAAAGGGTGTTCGGCAATATTTTCAATGGGAGAGGGGAGAGAGATGGCTACAGCAGCTGTGGGTAGTGGCCAGCGGTTTCAGGGGCAGCCGGAGGTTGGCAGTTACAAGGGAGGCTGGCAAGGGAGCTTGGGTAATCGGCAGGCTTCGAGGGGGAAGGTGCTTGTGGCCTGGTGGTTGCTCGAGGAGGGGATGACCGGAGATATGGAGGGGGTTGCTACGCATGGTGGCCAGACATTGCGCCGGCAAGGGGAGCTCCGGGCGGTGAGATGGTTGGAGGGAGGCTTGTAGGGCTAGGGTGCGGCATGTTTGAGGTTGAAGGAGTTGAGCGAGGTGGAGGAAGGCGTGGCCGGCGATGGGGAAGATGGTCGGTAGCTTGGGTAGCCAGTAAGGGAGGCCGAAGGTTGTGTAGAAGGGGTTGGCGTGACTCCGGTTGATGGCGGCTGGGACATGAACAAAAAACCCTATGGAAAGAAGCTCACGTTTTAATTATAGGGAAAGTTGCTAGTTGGGGTCGAAAAAGGTAGAATTAGTGTGATTGGAGAGAGAGGGTGAGAGAGCGGGAGGGTGCAACTAGTGTGTCATATAGCTAGGGGGAAACAACATGTGAAACGTAGGAAAACCTATTGATTTAATTAGATTGATTAAGATTTGAATTAGGGATAAGCTTGGGTTAATGATGAGCAGAAAGTGATTAGAGTGAAAGGAGGGTCTAACGATGTCCAATAAATACAAGAAAAATATCGGGACGACCGTGTCGACGAGAGGATCGAGATTAAGATGATCTGTCACGGGCTAGGTCAACAGAAAACAGAACTAAAAATAAAAAGATCAAACGACGAAGTCTAAAGTTACGACACCTATTAAAAAAAATTTGGGAGAATGAGCCGTGAAATGACGTTCATGAAAAGTTCCACAAATAAGTACTCTTTCAGAGGGTCACAACGACATATCACATCGCATGTTTGGGATACAAGAAGAGGCAACTAAAAATACGCGTACAAAAGGAAAGTACACGCACGAAAAACGTACGATCGAAAAGCGACCGTGCCATCCTACCCACCTTAGAATAAAGTCCGTCCTCGGACTTTCTAACTATAAATATACCTAGCCACTCTTGTAACTACCCCGATCACATCACACTATAATTCAAACCATGAATAGTTACTACAAGTGATTATATGTTCATTAATACTACAAGTGATTATATATGCACTAAATAGTCACGTACATCCCTTATATAACTATCACTCACTTAACACATAACCATGGTACAGATACCTACATAAAAATTGTTCACACCAGCAAATACAATCGTAGTATTTCTCGTATAGAGAACTACCTATGAACAAAACAACATGGGTATACTACTCCTTATATCTCCTAGTATACATTCAACACCAAACATATCAACACATTAATCACCATACAATATTAAATCGTGATTGCTATATATAATATACATTCACCCCTACTATAATACACAAACCTACAGTTATTCAAATACACGCAGATACTTCATCATTTATACACATCACATACAATCATATAACTATATTCAAGACACAACACACATGCCATAGTCGCAAATACCTATAGCTAAGCACATACTTACCCGTGCATGGTGCACACACATGCTAATATTCTGCTCATACATGCCACTCATACCACTATATACTTAGCACACCTACACACCTAGTTTAGCTAGCACATAAACATTCAAACATGTAAAATCTAAGTAATTAACTATACTACAAGACCAACACATATAACTATATAATGGTATAGTCACCCATAACTATGTGCGTAATGTAACCAGGCACAACCAAACCTATCACTATACACAAATCATCTATTACTATGTTCATAGCACTATACACCAACCACAGACAAATATAACAATATACTTAGAGTATACCCACTCAAGTATGAGTGTGACTCAAAAACCCATACAAGAACCAGAATACTTTATATACATAACACGATATTTATACTTATACCAACACACCACTCTTATATATGCACTATATAGGTAAAAACACATGCTATCACATACACACAATAATATTAATCACACTTTATATTTAGTCAAGTAACAGCCCCATAATGCAATCACTTGCATACTATAATAATATTACAAACATCAGCACACGTATACAACCATAATACACTATCCTATACATGCATACATTGTATAGTCACATATATATTACTACACACATACTGATTACATGCATAACATACCTACATACTTACACGCTTACTACATATCTACACAAAACATAGACATCCATATGATATATTCACACCATAGCAATTTACATATAATTAGTATACAGCTACATATACCTATCCATACATAGTTGCATCATACCATAATCGTGCATTCCTCATGGTATACGCGTACACACACAACATCCCGCAAAGGCAAGCAGTACTATACAAAGTTATAACCCCACTGCCATACTTATATCACACATATTCATACAGTATGTACATATCTACCTACGACTAAGCACATATATATCTATGTACGAGCACACGCTCATACGTGCTAACATATAGATCATATAATAGGCATGCACACTTAACTATAAATATACATATTATCATTACACCTATCATACACACGACTTACTAGTACACTATTTCAAGCATTTACAAGTATCTTCAAACTACATACACCACTAGTAAATATTCTAATATAATTCTAATATACACAGACATCTCTAAGGTGGTATATCTATCCACACATATATTCATAAATACTATCATTCATACCATTTCATATATCTCATGAATAACACTGGTATGTATATAACACAAGAGACAATTATTAATATACTAAGAATAGCACACTCATACATGAGTGGTACGCAGGGGTTCACACACAGAGGTCCACACACTCTACCTATACACATGTACCACGATGCCATCACAACAATACTGATGGGCCCACCACTACACTAAGGTTGACATAGGCAACGACAAGCACTAGTAAGATGACTAAGCCAAGGCAAGAGAACCGAAATCAAAAAACGTAATGAAACAAGATCGGAATGAACGGGTTCAGATAAGGCGAGGATAAAGAGATAATTTAGTTAGGTGAAACCGAGATATAATTGTGAATTTTAGGTAGGGGAAAGAAAGATGTAATAATACCCTTATAGGATATAGGAAAATAGTGTGTAAATGATATAAGTTAAAATACGAAGAATATAAAGACGGTCATACTTGAAAAGTTGGAGTTCTCTTTTGCATAGAAAAATATTTAGAAGTTGGTAAAATAAGTTGTTTGAAATAACTTTGAGTAATATATATAGTAATAGAAGAAATAGTATATTTGATTATCGAAAAATCATTATACAAAGGAAGTAAAATATTCACATGAGTATGAAAGATATAGGTTAGCAAATATTATAAGATAGCAATTTAAAGATTTCGGCTAAAAAGTTTTGAAATTCAAAGAAAGTAGAAAGTCTAAGCGCATGCTAAATGTTTTCAAATAATTTAAACCGGGAGTGGAATTCAAAATAAATAATAACGGGGAAGATTCAAAGGGCAAAATATTTTTCGAATGATCAAGATAGTAACGGGGAAGATTCAACGATTGATGATGAACGACATGGAAGAAGCACGTAGAACGAAAGCAAGGAAATGAATCAAAATATTAAAAACATAAAGACAACTGGGATGAAACTTAGTGAATCTGCTACGATGGAATCCTATGGTCAATAACTCGAAAGTGTAATGATCAGGAAAATGATAGAAATCAGAGCTTCTAATTACCGGGCCGACTAAAGATCAGGAGAACTTAGCACTAAGACTTTCTAATGAACTAGACTGTAATAGAGATCTCAAGAAAGGGTCCTAAGAGAATCAAGATTACGTTCTGCTGGGCCCGAAATTTGATGGACCCAAGCGAACGACTAAAGGAAAACTCTTAATATGATCAGGGATGGGTGAGAGGAAACTAAGGTAACCTAAGACGAGTATGACTAAATCTTAATGAAGGCACCTGACTATCAAACTAGGACGTCTATCTAAGCCTTCCTACCATCCAAGACAAGGAAAACCTTCATATTACACTCAAATTTTATGACTCGAATGTTTCGAATGTTTCAATGGATGTTTTTATTATTATCATTGTTTCGATATTTTGCAGGAGCAATGACCTTCATGGGCCACCACTAAAACATGTCACGTCCTGCTTTCCAAGTATGGAAGGCGAGAAGTGAAGAGGTCTGCTCAGACTTGGAGCTGTGAAGCTACAGTCTGATAATCATCTGATAATTTAATCCATTAGCAGTTTCTTTGCATTACGACGAAACAACAATAATAGTAAAGAAAGATAGACGATTAAAATTATCCAACATTCAACATCCACAGATTTTATTCAAACATACAGAGATAGTCATAAAGAAATACAGAGTCTGAAAATAAGGCCTAAGCATGGCTGAAACTAAAACAAATAATGGTGCTACGTACCGAACAACCTAACATCAGCTACAAGGAAAGTAAAAAACAACTAAGAGAAAGTTACCAGCTGAGACTAAGGGTAGACTCCGGTGTCCTTGAACTGGACGTCAACAACTAGTCGTCCTTAGCAACTAACTCAGGCTCAAAACCTGACATGTGACACCCAAAGAGAAAAATACACATGTCAATAAAAATCTCCAAAGGAGGAGGGAGACTTTTGTGCAAGGAAACGTAAAAGTAGAGAGTACAACTAGCAATTCTAAAATGAGATGACATGGCATAATAATTCAATGAATGCAGCAGTTAAAATGAGATGAAATGTCACGACCCGCTTCCCTAAAATGGAGGCG
Source organism: Scilla litardierei (assembly GCA_030789695.1). Lineage (NCBI taxonomy): Eukaryota > Viridiplantae > Streptophyta > Magnoliopsida > Asparagales > Asparagaceae > Scilla > Scilla litardierei. Next base: position 15,824 of record JAULAV010008234.1, on the reverse strand, counting down.
AGACGTGAAAAGGTCCGCACGAGAGTGGAGCCGTGAAGCCCCAAACCCGATAAGCGTCAATAAAACATAAGCAGGTCCCTGTAACCACAACAGAACAACAATAATAATACAAGGAGAGACTGAAATAAAATCTCACATCTCAAATATTGTCCAACATGAAAATAAGTTCAACATCCAGAAAAGCCACCAGGCTAAAATAAAAGAGTCTAAAGGCCCAGAACAAGGCCAACACAAGCAACGACAAAACAAAGTATGGGTGCCACGCACCGATAACAAAACAACTGTCTAACGAAAGTAAAACACAACGAAGACACTAGGACTGGTCCCCAGTGTCCACGTACTCCCCGTCAAACACAAGCTCGGGCTCGGCGTCAGCAAACACCTCGTCCTCAACAAGGTACTCGGGCTCAGGATCTAACATGTGTCACCCAAAAGAGTAAAGGGGCACATGTCAGCAAGTCTAAAAGACTTGAGCAAGGAAACTGAAAGTAAAGCAACTAGCAACCTAGCAGTTTAGTATGCATGACATGGCAGTTATAACATGAGTGCACAATTTAAAACATGGCAAGACGATTTGTACAAGAGAACAATCATCAGGACGAGACAAGACAAGACTAGACAAGAGTAGCCACGCTACTATCAATCTCAATCAATTCACTATTCACGTTGTTTTGTAGATGTTTACGCCTTACAGCTGAATGGTTTTACATTCGCTGATTGGCCGCTTAACAACTACCCCAAACCCAAGAGTTTACGCCTTACCACTGCAGTTGCTGATCGGGCAGACTCCCAGTTGATTGGTCGCTTAACTCTTACCCCCAGTACCCACACGTAATGGAGCCAGGGTCCCTGAACATGAGCCCAGCAAGTGAGCCAGGGTTGCCCCGCACATGAGCTCGCATTAATAAACATTTGGCGTAGGGGTGCACCTAGCCGGAAACACGCAATTCGGGCATTGGCTATCAACCAACACATGGCCCGCTTCTGGAACACGAGCCAGGAACACAAGCATTTGTAGCAAAGCTACACAATCACAGAAACACTTAAAGGATGCAATGACATGACAATTAATTTGCGTACCGTTAATGGAAAGTAAACATGACATGGAAATTGTGCAACATGCTATATGTGTTGGAACTAGCTTCGTTGTCAAGCTAGTTCCCCAATTTGCGCCTAGGCGAGTATCATTTCGTCGCCTAGCCTCTTTTACGCCTACTATAAGAAAATGGCCTAAAACATGGCCCAAACCCTAAGTGGCAAGTTTCACTTTCCTAGCACCGGGGATGACGACCACTTCGTCACACGGATGCCAATTTACGGGGAAATCGCTGTTTTGGGGGAACAATCAACAAACAACATGAATTTATATTAGGGTTTCATAAAAATATAAATAGGTTGAGAAAACAACGGTAGATCGATTTCTTACCAAGAGGAGACGGAAGAAACACTCCGGGGAACCCTAGGATCAGATCTGGAAAAGATTGGAGAAGTTTGGGGAAACTAGGGTTTTGGGGGATTTGCGGATTTTGATGGGTTTTGGTGAGATTTTGGGGAAGATGAGAGGTAGATGGAGTGAATGGATGGTTTGGATGATGGATTTAGGGCTTGGAATGGAGAATTGAAGCTTGGAGGAAGATGGGGGCTCAAGGGGGAGGATTTTAGGGGTTTGGGTCGTGTTGGAGAAGATGAAATCGTTTGGGTTGGGTATAAATAGGATGGGCTGGCGGCTGCCCAGAAATTAGGGTTTCAACACTGGTTAGTCGGTCAAAGAGCAACCACTGACCGACTAGTTTGGCAACTAGTCGGTCGGTCGACCAACGCAGACCGACTAAGTGCAAACAGTAACTCCTGAACGAAAATAGGATTTAGAATTAGTCGGTCCATGAACAAATACTGACCGACTAGTTTAGCATCTAGTCGATCGATGAACGTTCTTAGACCGACTAAGAGTAAACAGTAGCTGATACAAAAATAAGATGATGAGTTAGTCGGTTAAAGAAGCATTGCTGACCGACTAGTTTGCAACCTAGTCGGTCAACCAACGTTCTTAGACCGACTAACGATAAACAGTAACTCCTGAGAAATTTAGAAAGCTAACTAGTCGGTCTAAGAAGGATTGCCGACCGACTGGATCGTCATCTAGTCGGTCGGTGGCCCTTCTTACACCGGCTAATGAGCACCAAAAGTTCCAATACGGAGCGCGGGGCCCCGGGATCGATTCCTAAGACTCCTAGGCTTGATCTAATAGTAAGATTCGACCGTTATGAAGTCCGTCACGAATGACATACTTCGAAATCGACGATCCTAAGGAAGAAGCGAGAAAATACGACGAATCGATCGAAAATGAAATATACGGAGACGAAAACCACACAAGAGGAGAAAATCCACCAAAACATATATTATATTATATTAAATCCAGATACATGAAAAGCAGTCGTTACATCCTCCCCAACTTAAGAAAAATTCCGTCCTCAGAATTTCCAAATACTCACGAGTCTGGAAACAAAAGTGGGAAACGCTCTCGCATCTCATCCTCATTCTCCCAAGTAGACTCTCCAGGTGAACCGTGTCGCCACATCACCCTCACAAGATTGACAATCTTGTTCCGAAGCGATTTCTGACGCCTGTCCAGAATCTGCACTGGATGCTGGTCATACGTCATATCGGGGCGAACGGTAATCTCCGAAAAATCCACCACATGAGACGGATCGCTAATGTATCGACGAAGCTGCGACACATGGAAAACATTGTGAACTCCTTCCAAAGATGGCGGCAAGGCCAAGCGATAAGCTACCTCGCCAACCCTCTCCAAAATGTCAAACGGTCCAATGTATCGCGGGCTCAACCTCCCACGCTTCCCGAAACGAATCACACCACGATTCGGGGATATCTTCAAGAACACATGGTCGCCCGGCTGAAACTCCAAAGGACGACGTTTAGCATCCGCCCAATGCTTAAAACGGTCCTGAGCAATTCTCAACCTCTCCCGAATATTCCTGACGATATCCACGGCCTCCACGATCATCTCAGGTCCCAACAACTCCCGATCACCAACGTCATCCCAACTCAATGGCGATCGACATTTCCTCCCATAAAGAGCGGCGAAAGGCGCCATGCCAATACTCGCCTGGAAGCTGTTGTTGTAAGAGAACTCCACCAAATGTAGATGGTCCTCCCACGAACCCTTGAAATCCAACATGCACGCCCTCAGCATGTCTTCCAAAATCTGAATCGTCCTCTCGGACTGGCCATCCGTCTGCGGATGGTACGCCGTGCTGAAACTCAGACGCGTACCCAAGCTCTTCTGCAAACTCTGCCAGAACTGAGATGTGAACCTCGTGTCTCTGTCAGACACGATACTCACGGGGACTCCATGAAGTCGCACAACCTCCTGCACGATTCACGTTACATCACTATCCAAACTAGGAAAAGGAAATGAAAACAGAGAGTAAAAGAATTTTACCTCCATATATCTCCTCGCTAGCGTCTCAGTGGACTATCCCACTCGGAACGGAATAAAGTGCGCAGATTTGGTCAATCGATCTACGATCACCCAAATCGCGTCATTCTGCTTCGGACTCCGAGGTAGTCCAGTCATGAAATCCATAGCGATGTGTTGCCATTTCCACTCCGGAATCGGAAGCGGTTGTAGCAACCCGGCCATACGCTGATGCTCCGCCTTCACTTGCTGGCAAACCAAGCACTTGGCTACACTCCGAGCCACACTCCTCTTCATGCCATGCCACCAATAATTCAGACGAAGATCCTGGTACATCTTGGTGCCACCAGGATGCACAGAATACGACGAACTGTGTGCCTCCACCATCAGCTCCTCTCTGATATCCCCAGCTGGCACACACAACCTGGCTCCAAACCTCAGCGAGCCATCCTCATGAATCAAAAAGTCAGTCCGCAGACCGGCTTCCACCTGCTCCCGAATCCTCACCAGCTTCGGATCCTCAGCCTGGCCAGCCTTAATCCGATCCACGATCGTCGACTGTACCTGCATGTACATCAACGACGAAGCCTCCCCAGGAAGAACAATCTCCACGCCAGACTCGCAAAAATCCTGCTGCAATCTCCACTGCGAGGTCAAAATCATCACCGCTGGAAGCCTACTCAAAGCATCTGGAACCACATTCACCTTGCCAGGGTGAAACTGCAAATCAATCTCATAATCCGCCATAAGCTCCAACCATCGACGCTGTCGCATGTTAAGCTCCTTCTGAGTGAAAATATACTTCAAGCTTTTGTGATCGGTGAAAATCTTCACTTTCTCACTCAGCAAGAAGTGCCTCCAAATCTTAAGAGCAAACACAACGGCAGCCAACTCCAAATCATGCGTCGGATAATTCTTCTCATGAACCTTAAGCTGACGAGACGCATACGCCACAACGTGCCCGTGCTGATGCAACACACAACCGAGACCCTTGCCAGAAGCATCGCAAAAGATCTCAAACCCACCGCTGCGATCAGGCACAACAAGAATAGGGGCGGTCGTCAACCTCTCCTTCAGAACACCAAAAGCACCCTCACAATCACCCGACCAAACAAAAGCAACATCTTTCCGCGTCAACCTGGTCATCGGCTCAGCAATACGAGAAAAGTACTTAATGAATCGCCGATAGTAACCAGCAAGTCCGAGAAAACTCCGAATCTCAGATGCAGACGACGGAATAGGCCACTCCCTGATGGCCCGAATCTTCTCGGGATCCACTGAAATACCATCTCCAGTCACCACATGCCCGAGAAAAGCAACTCGATCCAGCCAAAACTCGCACTTCGAAAACTTAGCATACAAACGATGCTTCCTCAAAATCTCCAACACCGTCCTTAAGTGCGAGGCATGCTCTTCCTCCGACTTCGAATAGATCAGAATGTCGTCAATAAAGATAACGACAAACTTATCCAAAAAGTCGTAGAAAATCAGGTTCATCAGATTCATGAAAACTGCGGGCGCGTTAGTTATGCCGAAGGGCATAACCACAAACTCATAGTGTCCATACTTCGTCCTGAACGCTTTCTTCGGAACATCTCCCTTCTTCACCTTCAATTGATGGTAACCACTCCTCAAATCCAATTTTGAAAACACCCTCGAACCTCCAAGCTGATCAAAAATATCATCGATGCGAGGCAACGGGTATTTATTCTTAATGGTCACCGCATTCAACTCCCGATAGTCCACACACATGCGACGCGAACCATCCTTCTTCTTAACCAGCAACACCGGTGCTCCCCACGGAGACACGCTAGGATTAATATAACCCTTCTGCAAAAGCTCATCCAACTGCTTCCGCAACTCTTCCAACTCTGCAGGTGCCATACGATACGGCGCCTTCGAAATCGGCTGCGCACCTGGAACAAGATCGATAGAAAATTCCAAAGCCCGATCAGGTGGCAAACCAGACATCTCCTCGGGGAAGACGTCGCCAAAATCACGCACCACAGCTAGCCACTCCAGCTCCATCTGCATAGCCACAGCCTCCACCGGCCTGGCCCGAAATCTGACAGGACCAAGCGAACTGCTACCACGACTGAACTCAAATACCGGATGTCCGGGAATCTCGAACACCACCTTCTTCCTCCTGCAGTCAATCGTAGCATAGAAGCTCGCAAGCCAGTCCATCCCAAGAACTGCATCATAGTTGATGATGTCGTGGACAATGAAATCAGCAAAAAGCTCATGTCCACAGACCACCAACGAGCAAGAATTGCAACCACGATGCACCGAGACCACACCATTCCCTGTAACGATATTCCAACTCTTGGGAAGAGGGGATGTCGACAAGGAATGCCTCTCCACGAAGCTCCGAGAAATAATGCACATCGATGCACCGGAGTCAAAGAGGACTCGTGCAGGAAATGTGCACACCAAAACCACACCTAACAACAATTAACAATCAAACCCTAATCTAGCAAACAACCATGTTCAAGCAAACAACACAATCTAACAATCAAAACCAGCTAGGAAAGTAACAGCTAGATCGAGGATTACCTGCGATAACCTCATCCACAGCCTCGCTCTCCGCAGCGGTCATCAGAAAAGCCTGCCTCCTCAGCGGAACAGCCTGCCGAAAAGCCTGCCCCTGAGGAACAAGAGCTGCTCCACGTCCAGCAGGAACAGACGCTCGCTGCTGCAACGGCTGTGCTGCAACAGGAGCCCTCCGCAGCTGATTCGCATGCCGACAATCCTTCGCGGCATGGGAAGCATATCCACAAATCAGACACTGGCCCAAAAACTTCTGACACTGATCCTTGACATGGCCAGGCTTGCCGCAGAAATGGCAAGACTTCAGAATAGGCCCTCCTGGCCTCTTAAACTGAGCAGACTGATTAGGCCTGAATCCAGGTCTAACCACAGCTCTCGCCTGCTCCATAGGCCTCTTCCCAGCACCAACAATAGACCCCCTCCTCTGGTTCACGAGCAGCTCCTGCCTCTTAGCTGCTACCAAAACCTTCTGATAAGACTCCCGGTCAGAGGAGGTCACAAAACTCTGGAGCTCCGAAGCAAGCCCCTGCATGAACCTCTGAGCTCGCTCCTCATCATCCTGCACCATCTTTGGTGCAAACCGACTCAGCCTCATGAACTCTTGGTGATACATGTCCACCGACGAGTTCCCCTGCTTCAAATCAATAAAACGCTGCAGCATCTCCTCCCTGGCAGCTTTCGGAAAGAACTCACCCTCAAATCTAGCCTTGAAGGTAGCCCAAGCTATCGGCTCCACCAACATCTTCTCTTCCGCATCCCACCAATTCCGAGCATTATCCTTGAGTTGCCTCTTCGCCAAATCAACCCATCCAGCCGGGGTGATCTTGGCCATCTTCAGATTGTCCTCGATGTTCCGAATCCACTCATCAGCAGCCAGAGGACCCTCAGACCCATCAAAATATGCGGGACCCAGCTCCCGAAATTGCTTCGCTCCTGGCTCAGAGCGAGGGACATCCGGAAGAGCCCGGGCAGCTCGAGCAAGTGGAGCATTCTGGACTTGCAGGAGCACGCCCTGCTGCACTTGCATCATCTGGAGCATCATCCGCATCATCTCACCACTGGTGGGTTCCCGCTCAGGCTCCTCATCATGAGGGACCGCACCACTACCCCCACCACGGGTGAAACGTCTTCCTGCCATCTAGTGACACAGAAAACGAATCAGATTAGACTCATAGCTTATGACTCGGACGTCGAACTTAATTTATTGGACATTCTAATATTATTATCGCTATTCCAAAAATCGCAGTTACAGAAGGACCTGCATGGGCCACCAACAAAACCTGTCACGACCCGCTTCCCTAAAATGGAGGCGAGACGTGAAAAGGTCCGCACGAGAGTGGAGCCGTGAAGCCCCAAACCCGATAAGCGTCAATAAAACATAAGCAGGTCCCTGTAACCACAACGGAACAACAATAATAATACAAGGAGAGACTGAAATAAAATCTCACATCTCAAATATTGTCCAACATGAAAATAAGTTCAACATCCAGAAAAGCCACCAGGCTAAAATAAAAGAGTCTAAAGGCCCAGAACAAGGCCAACACAAGCAACGACAAAACAAAGTATGGGTGCCACGCACCGATAACAAAACAACTGTCTAACGAAAGTAAAACACAACGAAGACACTAGGACTGGTCCCCAGTGTCCACGTACTCCCCGTCAAACACAAGCTCGGGCTCGGCGTCAGCAAACACCTCGTCCTCAACAAGGTACTCGGGCTCAGGATCTAACATGTGTCACCCAAAAGAGTAAAGGGGCACATGTCAGCAAGTCTAAAAGACTTGAGCAAGGAAACTGAAAGTAAAGCAACTAGCAACCTAGCAGTTTAGTATGCATGACATGGCAGTTATAACATGAGTGCACAATTTAAAACATGGCAAGACGATTTGTACAAGAGAACAATCATCGGGACGAGACAAGACAAGACTAGACAAGAGTAGCCACGCTACTATCAATCTCAATCAATTCACTATTCACGTTGTTTTGTAGATGTTTACGCCTTACAGCTGAATGGTTTTACATTCGCTGATTGGCCGCTTAACAACTACCCCAAACCCAAGAGTTTACGCCTTACCACTGCAGTTGCTGATCGGGCAGACTCCCAGTTGATTGGTCGCTTAACTCTTACCCCCAGTACCCACACGTAATGGAGCCAGGGTCCCTGAACATGAGCCCAACAAGTGAGCCAGGGTTGCCCCGCACATGAGCTCGCATTAATAAACATTTGGCGTAGGGGTGCACCTAGCCAGAAACACGCAATTCGGGCATTGGCTATCAACCAACACATGGCCCGCTTCTGGAACACGAGCCAGGAACACAAGCATTTGTAGCAAAGCTACGCAATCACAGAAACACTTAAAGGATGCAATGACATGACAATTAATTTGCGTACCGTTAATGGAAAGTAAACATGACATGGAAATTGTGCAACATGCTATATGTGTTGGAACTAGCTTCGTTGTCAAGCTAGTTCCCCAATTTGCGCCTAGGCGAGTATCATTTCGTCGCCTAGCCTCTTTTACGCCTACTATAAGAAAATGGCCTAAAACATGGCCCAAACCCTAAGTGGCAAGTTTCACTTGCCTAGCACCGGGGATGACGACCACTTCGTCACACGGATGCCAATCTACGGGGAAATCGCTGTTTTGGGGGAACAATCAACAAACAACATGAATTTATATTAGGGTTTCATAAAAATATAAATAGGTTGAGAAAACAACGGTAGATCGATTTCTTACCAAGAGGAGACGGAAGAAACACTCCGGGGAACCCTAGGATCAGATCTGGAAAAGATTGGAGAAGTTTGGGGAAACTAGGGTTTTGGGGGATTTGGGGATTTTGATGGGTTTTGGTGAGATTTTGGGGAAGATGAGAGGTAGATGGAGTGAATGAATGGTTTGGATGATGGATTTAGGGCTTGGAATGGAGAATTGAAGCTTGGAGGAAGATGGGGGCTCAAGGGGGAGGATTTTAGGGTTTTGGGTCGTGTTGGAGAAGATGAAATCGTTTGGGTTGGGTATAAATAGGATGGGCTGGCGGCTGCCCAGAAATTAGGGTTTCAACACTGGTTAGTCGGTCAAAGAGCAACCACTGACCGACTAGTTTGGCAACTAGTCGGTCGGTCGACCAACGCAGACCGACTAAGTGCAAACAGTAACTCCTGAATGAAAATAGGATTTAGAATTAGTCGGTCCATGAACAAATACTGACCGACTAGTTTAGCATCTAGTCGGTCGATGAACGTTCTTAGACCGACTAAGAGTAAACAGTAGCTGATACAAAAATAAGATGATGAGTTAGTCGGTTAAAGAAGCATTGTTGACCGACTAGTTTGCAACCTAGTCGGTCAACCAACGTTCTTAGACCGACTAACGATAAACAGTAACTCCTGAGAAATTTAGAAAGCTAACTAGTCGGTCCAAGAAGGATTGCCGACCGACTGGATCGTCATCTAGTCGGTCGGTGGCCCTTCTTACACCGGCTAATGAGCACCAAAAGTTCCGATACGGAGCGCGGGGCCCCGGGATCGATTCCTAAGACTCCTAGGCTTGATCTAATAGTAAGATACGACCGTTATGAAGTCCGTCACGAATGACATACTTCGAAATCGACGATCCTAAGGAAGAAGCGAGAAAATACGACGAATCGATCGAAAATGAAATCTACGGAGACGAAAACCACACAAGAGGAGAAAATCCACCAAAACATATATTATATTATATTAAATCCAGATACATGAAAAGCAGTCGTTACATGAAATGTCATATTATTTCAATGAATGCAAAAGTTAAAATGAACATGATACTTGCAGTGCATGACACGTCGTAGCGAGAGCTACTAAACAATATTCACGATCAACTTGTATTCATGATGTGCACAGGGTTTTCGTCTTTTGGTTGAAGTGGCTGTACGAGCACACTTCTATGCTCAGGTGACCGTTTAACCCTACCCCTCCACGTATATTGAGTGTTGGTTCTTCACCAATACACTATGCTCGTTTTTGGATCACGAGCCAGGAAGTGTTTTTGGTTTGGCATAGGGTTGTACCCAGCATGCAGGTGCCTAGCCTCAATCAATATGTAGGAGTCAAAATCCTACTCGTCGCAGCTTACATTTCAATAGTAGCGCGTGCTACGCAATCATGACAAACATTCAATGCATGAAATGACATGGGAATTTGCAGCATGATAGTATAAAAAGAAGTTAATGCACGAGTACCATTTATCAAAATTAAACATGGCATGTGAGATGCATGAATCATGGCAAGGATGTCGGATCTAGCTTCGTTATCAAGCTAGATCAAGTATGGGTGTCGGATTTAGCTTCGTTGTCAAGCTAGATCAAATATGGCGTCTAGGCAACTATCATTTCACCGCCTAGTCTCTTTTACACAAAAATCATAGAATGGCCTAAACATGGTCTAACAAACTACTGTGCAAGTCTCACTTGCCTGAAATGACGTGCTACAAGTCTCAGATCAATGAGTCCTGATACTTCTATGTGGTCAAACCATCGCCCAACCTACAGTCCCATATTATTAATCTTCAATTAGTTATTTAACAACCAACAAAATTAACGATTTTTATCTTGTTAGACATGTGATGTGGGTTCCTACAGATCGGGATATACTTCAACACGACATGAGAGCTACACTGACGTCGGGTAGCGACGTCAGGGGTTGGATTTCGGTAGCACAAAGGGTACGGTGGGATAGCGACAATGAACGACGATCAACCGGGTAGCGGCACAATCACCGAACATCGACATGGAGGGGGAGGACAGCCGCACAGCGTTCTACGGTGTCGAGAAGATGCAGACAGTGGACAACGGGTTCTACGGCCTGAGGGGAGGCACGACAACATCAGTTCTAGAAGAGGGTGGCCTGATCTAGGAGGATGGAAGGGGTGGGCGGAAGTGGTGGGTGTTTGGTGTTTGCATGGCCTGGGGGATGTCGACCAAGGGTGGCCGGACCTAGGGGTGCGGCAGGTGGAGCTGCCGGTGGTTGCCGGTAATGGGGAGGTGTCGTGCGTGGGTTTCTTGGGGAAAAGGGCAGTTTTTTGGCAAGGAGGGAAATGACTGGCTGTTTCAGGTGATGGGAGGCCAGTTTAGAGGGGAAGAAAGGGTATTCGGCAATATTTTCAATGGGAGAGGGGAGAGAGATGGTTGCGGTAGCTGGGGGTGGTGGCCGACGGTTTCAGGGGCAGCCGGAGGTTGGCAGTTTTCAAGGGAGGCCGGCAAGGGAGCTTGGGTAATCGGCAGGCTTCGAGGGGGAAGGTGCTTGCGGCTTGGTGGTTGCTCGAGGAGGGGATGACGGGAGATATGGAGGGGGGTTTCCGTGTGTGGTGGTCGGACGTAGCACCGGCAAGGGGAGCTACAGGCGGTGAGATGGCCGGAGGGAGGCTTGTAGGGCTAGGGTGCGGCATGTTTGAGGTTGAAGGAGTTAAGGAGGGGGAGGAAGGAGTGGCCGACGATGGGGAAGATGGTCAGTTCATTGGATGGCCGGCAAGGGAGGCCGGAGGTTGGGTCGAAGGGGTTGGCATGACTCCTATTGATGGTGGCTGGGAGAAGAACAAAAAACCCGAGGGAAAGAAGCTCACGTTTTAATTATAGGGAAAGTTGCTACTTGGGGTAGAAAAAGGGTAGAATTAGTGTGATTGGAGAGAGAGGGTGATAGAGGGGGAGGGTGCAACTAGTGTGTCATATAGCTAGGGAAAAACATGTGAAACGTAGGAAAACCTATTGATTTAATTAGATCGATTAATATTTGAATTTGGGATAAGCTTGGGTTAATGATGAGCCAAAAGTGATTAGGGTGAAAGAAGGGTCTAACGATGTCCGATAAATACAAGAAAAATATCGGGACGACAGTGTCAACGAGAGGATCGAGACTAAGATGATCGGTCACGGTCTAGGTCAACGAAATATGAAACTAAAAATAAAAAGATCAAACGACGAAGTCTAAAGTTACGACACTTCAAACAAAGTTGTTTTGTGGGAGAATGAGCCGTGAAATGACGTTCACAAAAAACCCATAAATAAGTACTCTTTCAGAGGGTAACAACGACATATCACATCGTACGTTTGGGATACAAGAAGAGGCAACTAAAAATACGCGTACGAAAGGAAAGTACACGCACGAAAAATGTACGATCGAAAAGCGACCGTGACAGATTGTTTGTTTATGTGATTACCATGCCCATGTATGCCATATATGTCTTATTATGACACATGTATCATTGTTGCTATAACATTTATATAATGAGTTGGTTAGTTGTTTATTGATTTTCATATCTTTGGAACACATTGTCATTACACATCGCATTCCTCACATGCATGCTTCTTTGTGAACATTGTTAAAAATCATGGATATGATAACCGATGTGTATGACATGCTTGTTTGTTTATTATATTGTATTAATTATATTTAGATCTCAACCTTCAATGAAAACCTTTCAATTCTTTCATTAAAGATTCATTGTTGTTTTGATTCTACCACATGGACCTAATTTTCCTAGATGATTATGTTCATGGATTATTTAGATCATATCATGATATGCCATGCCATTCTAGTAGAAGCATTCTTTTCTTTCCTAACATGTGCATTTTGGTTGATCTTCAGGCGACTGCTGAACATGTTTCAGGCGCCTGTCTCCTTACAGGCGCATGTGATTTGTTTTACAGTCGCCTATAATACACACATTTTTGATTGGATACTTTGGGTTTTCATTATCCATTTTTAACAGGCAATTTCTATACAATGTAAAGGTGCATGGCTCCTTGCAAGCGCATGTGACTTGTTAGTCAGTCGCATATCTCTCTTTTGCCTAATGATCCCTAACTTGTCATCATTCGGTCAGACGACTGATGTTGGTTTCATAGTCGCCTACCCATGGCACAGGTGCCTATGAATGCTTCTTCAGTCGCCTGTCGATCCTGGTCATAACACTTTGTGTTTGACAAGCTATGCAAGCCAGACGACTGATGTTGGTTCCACAGTCACCTGCACATGGCACAGGCGTCTGTGGATACCACATAAGTCGCATGTCCTTACTTACATAGAATTCTTGATTTTGGCAAATTTCGCACTTCTGCCACACAGACGCTTGTTGATCCTTCATCAGTCGCCTGACCTGTCAGGATTTTTAGCCATTGAGCCTTTTTCCAGTTGATTGTGTTGAGGGTTTTAGGTAAATTGTTTGGGGGTTTAGAGAGCTTATAAATAGGGCATTTACTTTTCTATTGGGGATCTCTTGGAACCCTCTAAACTCTATTGATTTGATTTCAGAGCTCAGGCTCTCACTTCATTCAAAAGCCCTAACTCTCCAAATCTCATCTTGTCTTTCAACTAGAATCATTCATTTCCCTATGGCATGCTATACTTCATCATGTTATATATAATTCATGCCATGAATAAGGTTAATTGATTTAGAATCTTTATGCATATTTGTTCATTGTATCACCACACATCTCATACTTTTCTTACCGTTGGTATGATTATCTTTATGAGACATATTGATATGATTTGGGGTGATCAATGTATGTTACTTGTCATTTTAATTGCTTCATGATTGATGTTTAGTTATAATTTTATTTGAGAGATCTTTTATGTCTATAGCTAAGTCCTTCATGTATGATATTTTCACAAGTGACATAACACTCATGCATATTGGTAAGTGATCTTCATGCTATATTTCTCATTATGTCATCTCTCATCTCATGCTCATATTTTGTGCTATTTTTATGAGATTTTAGAAATAGTTTGTGCTATACAAAATCATATAAGTTTTATATTATGTTTGTTGATCTGTATATTTGATGGAAATTGAATTCCACCCCAAGTGATTTTGATGATGAGCACACCAAATGAAGCTTAGTGTACTAACTACACTACAATTAAGTGTGCAGGATATGCGACAAATGAAAAACTTTACTCATACCCAAAGAAGCGCAATCTACGCTCAAAAGACAAGGACGAACGTGGCTAAGATCAAATAACGAAGCTCAAAACTCAAATAGAACAAGAAGCTCAAGTGAAGCTCACATCTACTCCATCAAATTGATCAAGCTTCCAAAGACGTGTCCTAGTCTATAGTGAGTGTGTTGTGTCTTCTTAGGGTATTGTTAAAGCCAAATCATATAGACAATCACACACACACAAACGATTTTAAAATGATTTTTGAATATCTTTTAAATCATCTTCAAAAATGATTTTGAGAGCTTTCTCTAGTCGTTTTATAAATTCCGTAGTGAAACTCCACACACCTTGGAGTTAGCTACTTGTTTGACTAGCTGTGTCGCAGGAAAAAATCCTCTGGGAGTCGACTACCAAAGGTAGGGAGTCGACTACCAGCTGAGAATCAAGATTTCCTGAAACACACTGGGAGTCGACTACCACTCTTAGGGAGTCGACTACCAGCTGTCGAAGTTTGACGTTTTGACTTGAATTTTGAAATATCGTTGAGCGATTTTCTCCCATGATTTTTGGGACAAAAGTCAAAGTAATTTGAATTTCAAACTCTCGGATTTCTCCTATAAATAGAGGACCATTTTCATTGAGAAAAACACAACAACTATTGAATTCAAATTCTCTCATGCAAACGCTCTAAAGTTCTAAGCTCTCATTCTCTCTTTAGCCAATTCTGTTATATTTGTGATCTTGCAAATTCTGTTATTACTTTCTGAAGATCATAATCTTGTTTTATTGACTAACTGTTTTTCAAATCCGTATTACTTTTCTCTTGATTTTTTTAAAGGATTTTTGAAAAACATTAGATCTAGATCACAAAGAATTCATTCGTATCTTTATGTGATCTAGAATCTTATTCTATCAAGCCACTATACGGAATTTTGTCTATTATTATTTTGGCTATAGAATCTGGGTGTAAAACCAATCTCCACCAATTTATTGTGGTGAATTGGATATTAATTTTATTGTGTTGTTGTTGGAACACTAGACAAGTCTAGGTGTTACCAGTTGGAAATCCTGGTCAAGACTAGGTCGTTGGAAATCCTAACGAGTGGAGTTAGGTGCTTGTATTTGCCAAGGCAGATAGTGGAAAATCTCGTACCGGATTGGTCGGGGACTGGACGTACCCAAAAGTTGTGGGGAACCAGGATAAAAATCCTTGTGTCTACAATTGTTTATCTGTGTTTGTTTATCTTTGCTCTTACTTTATTATTTGCTAATTGTTGTTCATCTATTGCAAAGATTAACTTACTTTTATCCGCTGTGAATAAAGATATAATATTTGTATTACTTGTAATCTTATCTATCTTAACTGTGCTTATAAATACTCTGGGAGTCGACTACTGTTCATAGGGAGTCGACTACCTGCTGTGAAATTACTCTGTGATTTATTTGATTACTTTGTTGATTAAGAACCAAGCATAGATTGCTCTACTTGGTTTCTTAGGCAACATTAGAAGGACGTTTATTAACAATCGAAAAAGTTTACTATTTGAACAACACTATTCAACCCCCTTCTAGTGTTGTTTGCCATCCACAGGATCCAACACTTGGTATCAAAGCAAGGTCAAAGGCGATGGCATCAACAACGTTCTATAGCATCCATACACCTCCAATCTTTGATGGCAACTTCTATTCTCAATGGCGAAGAAGAATGGATATCTTCTTGGAGGCACGAGATCTAAAATACACGAGATTTCTTAAAGAACCATATGAGATTCCAACCATGCCGCAAACACAATGGAATCCGGATCAAGAAGAAGCCTACTTCAGAAACATAAAGGTAATACATCTAATTTATATTGGTTTAACTGATAAGATGTTAGATCTTGTAGAAGAAGCAGATACCGCGCACCAAATCCTCAACAT